>VUQI01043696.1:0-24379 GCA_015106735.1 Paratilapia polleni | reverse complement strand
AGCATGAAATTATCCAAAATGTCTTGGTATGCTGAAGCATTAAGAGTTCCTTTCACTGGAACTAAGGGGCCAAGGCCAACTCCTGAAAAACAACCCCACACCATAATACCCCCTCCACCAAACGTTACACTTGGTACAATGCAATCAGACTGCAAATACCATTCTCCTGGCAACCGCCAAAGCCAGACGGAGAAGCGTGATTCATCACTCCAGAGAACACGTCTCCACTGCTCTAGAGTCCAGTGGCAGCGTGGTTTGCACCACTGCATCCGACACTTTGCACTGTGCTTGGTGATGTAAAGTTTGGTACAGCTGCTCAGGCTTGGAAACCCATTCCATGAAGCTCTCTACGCACTGTTCTTGAGCTAATCTGAAGGCCGCATGAAGTTTGGAGGTCTGTAGCTACTGACCCTGCAGAAAGTTGGCAACCTCTGCGCACTATGCGACTCAGCATCCGCTGACCCCGCTCTGTGATTTTACGTGGCCTATTACTTCGTGGCTGAGTTGCTGTCGTTCCCAATTGCTTCCACTTTGTTATAATACCGCTAACAGTTGACTGTGGAATATTTAGTAGTGAGGAAATTTCATGACTGGACGTGTGCCATCCTATCACGGTACCACGGTGGAATTCACTGAGTTCCTGAGAGTGACCCATTCTTTCACAAATGTTTGTAGAAGCAGTCTGCATGCCTAGGTGCTTGATTTTATACACCTGTGGCCACGGAAGTGATTGGAACACCTGAATTCAGTGATTTGGATGTGTGAGTGAATACTTTTGGCAATATAGTGTAGCTATGCAGTGCACCACCAAAAGAAAAAAAAATAGGAATGTCCTACTCATTAGTGAGTAGATTTACAGGCTACGTTAAACTCTTTATCATGCTTACTGCTAGCTCCTTTATCTATTTTGTTAGGCTTGATTCTAATGCAAGTTATAAAGTCATAAAGTTATGGTTATGGTTATGACCCAACCTATAAAAAAACACCTGTTTTGTTGTATCCAAAAGCACCAAAACAGGCAATGGAAATGCAATCCAAATATAGGAGAAGAGTTTACGTGACCCAGAAGTGTGTGAAAAAAAAAAAATCTTGAAGGAGATATTATAGTGGACAAATTCAAATCAAGTACGTTTTTTTCATTTGAAAAATTGCACCTGATATTGTGTAATAGTGATAACTAAGAAAGCTACCTGTATGTAGGTTACCAAACTGGGGAAAAACATGAGAAAAGTAGCAAATTAAGTTAAAGTGTATTTTCCTAGCTGTATAATGGTTAGGAGTTGTTGGTGAGCAGTCTGTTTGGATGGTTGCTTCTGTGCTGCACATCTATTATATGAAGAATTTACTTAACTTGCAGTGTGTTGCTACACTGATGCATTCATATATTTAGTAAAGGCTGGCGCTACTGACTAGCTGGATTTTGGATTAGTTGAATGATTGCATTGCAACTTCATTAATGAAGGGCATATTTAGTAATAATTAGTTTTACAAGGTAGAGTACCCAAAATACTATTGCAATTACAGTGCTTTGTTTGAAGTTGTTTCCATCAAATGCTCTACCTCAGATGCTCCAGGACATCACAGTACAACTCCTCATTACTGTAGATAATCTACCATGATGGACAAGTTTAAGATGCACAGGTCTGTGAATGACGAAAAAATAAAGACAAGATCTTGCTTTTTGTTTATGGCGATATTCTCCTTCTTCTTCTTTCTTCACTCCTCTCCTCTTGGGCGTCACCACAGTGCATCATCCATTTCCATCTCGTCTATCTCTCTCAGACCCATCCAGCATGAACTCCCAGCTGCAAAGAATAAACAGCACAAGGACAGACCCACCCACAGATGAGACTGAGTAATACTGGAAGGACATCTGGAAGAAAGAGGCATTACCCAACACCAATGCCAAATGGCTTATAGACCTAAGAGCAACCTCCAAGAACAAGAACCAAACAAAGGCGGAGATCCAATTAGTTCTAGGCATGAAGAGCTGGACAGCCATTAGCACTCCTACAGGCTGAAGAAGATAACAGCACTCCATGATTGCCTGGCAACACAAATAAGTGAGCTGCTAACAGCAGGTGCCCAGAATGATTATCACACGCCATGACAATCCTAATCATGAAGGATCTACACAAGGGTGCAACAACTTGAAACCACCAGCTGGCAACCAGCCTCTCCTGAACATGGAAGCGTCACTCTGGTATCATAGCAGCCAAGCTGAGGAGGCACATGAGTCAACACATTGAGTGCACTTCAGAAGGGCATTGGAAACAACACCAGAGGGTCAAAGCACAAGCTTCTAGTTGATGGAACAGTACACCAAGACTCTAAGACCAGTCAGACCAAGCTAAGCACTGACTGGATCGACAATAAGAAAGTCTGCTTATTGTTCCACACATGGATACTGGAGTGCTTGGTACAAAGCTCACACTGCACTGGCATTCTTCAAGAACTCACTGGGACTGTTGAAAACATCAGTGGAACCTAACTCCAAAATCCCAAGTCACTATCAAGAGCAGAATATACCAAGGTAATGCACTTTTCCTGCTATTGTTCTACATGGGCCTCAACCCCCTCAGTTAGCTTACTGCAAAGAGCAGATACAGACCCGTAAGTGGACTGGCAATCAGTCACTTCCTACACATGAATATCAAGCTATATGTCAGGAGTAAATTAGACAGGACCTCACTGATCCACCTTAACCAGGATTTACAGCAAGGACAGTGGAATGTTGGTTGGACAGTTTGTTCCTGATTTCTTTGCAAATCATGTATGAGTAAATTGAGAAAAAAACTGAGAAAATTCCTTTTGTTTGGAAACGGCTTTCTTAAAGTTTTCTCATGAAAAACCCTTTTTTTATCATGTACTTTGCCACAGGTGTCAAGGTTGTTTGTATTTCAGTGACAGAAGACATAAGCAAAAGCCACCAGCCTGTGGGTGACAAATATGTGGTTTTTATGAAAACAACTGAAATTCCACTGAAAAAAAAAAAATTCTTTAGGTACCCCCTCATTGGCTGGGGCATCTTTCCTTCAATTTTCCCTGAAATCCCCACCTGCAAGGAGAGCTACCTGCTTACCTATAGCCAAAGACTCCCAGGCTCCTCATTCCAGCACGTCTCTCAGCACTGACTCTCTTATCCTCCTCTATACTCTGCCAAAAAAGCACCTGAGGGCCTGCACTACTCTGGTATTTCTGCTGAAAGCTATAATAAATCATTTGCCTTTTGTGTCTCAGCTTTCTACCAATTTTGCTAATGTGTTTTCTCTCCTAGATCTTGGTTTTGGAGTTGAAAGACGCCTTCTTTAAATATGTGCAGGAGTGAACTAAGAAACATTCAGTGCAGTCTTAGCACACTCAGTGATTCTCGCTCCTTGTCATCGCTCCAATGCCCCATTTCCCCAGGTTGAATAGCACAGGAAGCATAAAGCTGAAGATACATTGTGAAAGTAACAGGTAAAGTAAAGGGGAGGACAGAAAAAGAAAAGGCTTTTGTCAGTAACTGAAGATTGGATTCAAAGACCCTGACTTTTGTTGCTGTCCACAAGTGTTTTGACCATAGCCCTATATCATATGCCAGCGACTTCGGTTGTGGTAAAATGACTCTGCAGGGAAGAAAGCATAGTGTTTATTTAAGGGGGAGAATTTCACATTTTGACCAAACTGACTCTGTATAGAGAACAGCTCAACAGGCCATGTAAATATCAAAAGACCTTTAATGAAACCACAAGGGATGACAGTTTCCAAAGTACATATTATCTATGGAGAGGTCACAGTGGGAAAGTGGCCTGCCATCCTTTTGCATTTCTTTTGGTGGCCAGAAAGTCATGAGCGATCATTGGAATTTTTTTGGTCAGTGCTTCTTGTTTGAGCTCAAGGCTTCCTGACAACCCCTTCCTGACTGTGTCATCCCCCCATCTCACACAAATTCATGCACATGTGTTTCCACACTTGCACATGCAGTTACATGTGAACACACAAACACACAGACACATGCACATTCTGCCATCCAGTTCAGTGACTTGGAGCTCTTGCAAAGGTCCTAAATCCGCCTCCTGCATTTTGGGTTGGTGGGTGCAGACTTCCTGAAAACAATGGAATGAACTAATCTGGGGATTTGCCAGTGGATTTGATAAAGGCCCATGTTCTAAGCCAAAGTTTCCCTGACCTCTTGCTAAAATCTTCTCATCTCTCCTCACCCATCCCTCCCACCCATATTCTTTTTATGAATTGATGGAGAGTGGATTACCAGAGGTGCTGTGTCACTAATTAAACTCTTCTCTCTGTTGCACCCCCACAATCTTCTGTTCCACATACACTCACACAATGGTCACTTTTTCTATTTTGGCACAACTTTTGTAATGAAAAGGCTCATGTTGATTCCCATCCGGAGTAAAGCACAGCAGTGTCGGGGTCACAAGTCAAAGGTCAATCCTCAGAGGTCAGGCGGAGGTTAATAAGGTGTTTTGTCACTTGAAGAAAATGTCTAATCTCCCTGAGACTAAAAAGGATGCACCTTTTCTTTAGCAGACTTCACAGATAACCACCAACCCCCTTGTCATTCTCCTTCTAACCTCTTCTTTCAAGTCCACCACTCTTTGTAGTCTACCCTTTGTAGTTGATCACAGCTAAGCAAAACTTATCAAAGCCATGGATAGTCCCAGATTAATTTACAGCAACATTTTCTAAACACCTTCTCATCATCTTCACATCATCTTTCTTTTAAAGCTGTCCTGTGAATGTCTGTGTGGAAGGCTAACTGGCTGATTCCTTTGAAACAATTAAAATTCCAGGCTTTGTCCCACGCTCTGTGAGCTGTCTTGAAGCATGGAGCTCATTTGGGCACTGATGCAACTTTGCTGAAAAGAGCCCACTTGATGAGGGTATTATTTTAATGGAAAAGATTTGCCTATTCATTGCATGCATGCAGCCGTCACCGACACACAAAGCAGAGATAATGACAGGAGCCAAAAGCTGGCAAAGTGCCAGGTCTGAAAAAACGTTGCCCACTTGCCAATCTACAGTACCAGTGACTCAACTAGACAGCTGTGGACAATAAAGTGGAAAAGTGGCCTCCTTTATGGTCTTTCATGCTCTAAAAAAAATCACAGTAAGATATCTACTATCACTCATTAGACTTGTCATTTATTTGACCATATAATGTAATATTATTTCACTCCAAAACCAGGAGTAGATTTTAAGCAATGCCTGCTGAGTGTTTTCACAGTCTTTCCAAAAATAGATGCTGTGCTGAGAGCAGACTGGAGTTGAAACTGCAGAATGCATTTTCTTACGCCCATGTTTCCTGTTTACAGTATTTTTTTTTCTCCTTACTTCCTTATGGGTGAGCAATAATATCTTTAAATGCATTTTTGTGTTCTTGTGCGTAAATCTGTATGCTTCCTTCAAAGCATCTCTTTAGATTGAAATTTAGATTACTACTTAAGTAATTCTGTTTCTAACAACAGTGTAATCATTCAGCAAAGATTGCTTGCAGAATTTCAGCGCAACACGTGTGAAATGTGTCTGTTTCAAATGTGCTCACCCACCGCTATGAGGAAACCCACAACATTAGGTCAAGGCCATGTGGTGTGTTGTGCCACTGATGGCGAAGAATGTGACATATTGAGGACAAACAGGCTTTTCCACAAACAAAAATACAGGGAAAGTCCACGTTTGTGTTTTCCACTTGTTTGTGAAACGGCGACTCTCTTATTGTTTTTGTGTCAATATGAATTACGGTAGTGTGAGAAGTCGTCTTTCTCTGTGATTGTCCATTTCTTTGTAAAATGAATCCTGGACATAATCAGATAGACTTTACTGGGAAAATACTACATTTTTATTTCATTTAAGAAAAATGTGTTTTTGCAGTTTTACTCATTTTTTGGGGAGATAGAATTCATAATGCCACATTACAACATTATAATGCATAGACCCCATAGGGTAGTGCAAATAACAATTGGGCTTTGATAAAAAAAAAATATATATATATACCACAGAGAGTAAATTGTCTTTATTTTCTGCAACCTTTAAAACTTAAATGTTTCATATGTGCCACCTTAACAACTGAAAAAAAATTGTCAAAGGGACCCCATAATAAACCTATATTGTTCCTGTGTTTGCAGTCACAAGTTCCCTTTTCATAGGCATTATGGTACTGTAGCAGTGTTACTGAATAGACAGGATGGCACAGTGTTGTTATGCTGCACAGTGGTTCATATTTAAAAAGAAAAAAGGATTTATCCAATGAAGAAATATCCTTGACTAATGCACTGATTAATTGTGCTGTGTGGTAGAATCAGTGTGGAGTAAGATTTAAGTGTACAGTACACATGAATCTTACTTATGTCCACTTTCACAAGAAAAGGAAAATGAACTGTACAGTTACATTTAGCATCATTACTGTTGAGACAGATAGAGACTTTAACTTTGATCCATTCGAAATGCAGAGCAAGGATAGGCTCACCACACTTAATTTTCTATAAGACCTGAAGTGAATCATTTTTCAAAGCACTTTGGTACAGCAGGTGATCCAAGATTAGTAAGAATCAAAAGATAAATTTGAATAAGTTTACACAAATCGGGGAAGTTTAATCATAATTCCCACAGTGAAAAACAGAAAAAAAGAAAACTTTACCAGCTGCAGAATTTTGTTGAAGAAAAGATCATCAGTGTTTCTAGGATTCTTCATTTTTATGACCCAGAGAAGTGGCAGACACAAGGCTATTCAGTGTTCATGAGGCAGTGAATTTGACCATCCCCAGGCCGAATTCTACACATTTTCAGGCTCAAATCGGCATTAAACAACTAATCCCAATGATACATGTATTACCCAGTGACAAAATGTTAATGATGGCTTTTAGTACCACAGATTCTTACACAATACGATGTGGTTTCCCCTTTAAACGCTCTGTCTCATTTGGCAAACAAACCTTTAATAATATCTGCTTTTCCCCGAATTTCAGTGACTATTTTAATGCCATCTAGGATTCTTTTTAAACTGAAAAACTGCTGGAATGTCAGCCAGTTGTGAAATGCTCAGCAGTGGCACTAGTGATTCCTTTGTGCATCCTTCAAAGTATTAGCAGTATAGAGTCCTTTGTTCTTTACTCTCAGTAGTTGGAGGGTTCTTTTTCACTGATGTTCTCTGTGTGGTCAGTTATTTCAGCGGTGGGTTACAGCTGCTCTGCTTTTGCCGTTTCTCCCAGGATTCTTGCGCATCCTGTGGTTTGGTATCACCCAAAGGTGTCTGATGCATTTGGCCGTTGTGCTCGGCTAGCCTGCCCTGTGGTCGCCCTCTGTTTGGGTTTCTGCTTCATGCTCAGATTTGCAGCTATCTCCACTGGGCTCTGCCTTTTCCTGGAAGCTGGCTCACTCATTGAGTATTTACTTATGTTTTAGTGTGAACTGGCACACTCTTCCAGATAGTCTGCTTTGAATGGTTCAGCTCATTGCCAGGAGCTATTTTGTACTTCTCTAAATCTCCAACTATTGATTTACGATGGTTTTATATTTGAATCATGCACAGTACAACCACTTAAACTTGCATTTCATCTCTTTGAACATAAACACATTTCTAAATCAGATAAAGTACAATGACATCCTCACTTGATACCGAGACTATTCTGTTTCTAAACAAACATACAATTGAACAATATATGCAGGGGCTTCTGTGTGCACACTTAATGTGTCTATATGGTGATTGTTGTGTTTTGTCAATATATCTCATTGCATTTGATTGCGTAGGCCAGGCTTATAGCTCAGAGTTTAGCATGAGATTAAGCAATATCAGTTGTACTGCCAGACATGAGTTAGTGATACCCCTCTGGAGGTTTCACCACACAACTCAAACATGATCAATCCTAATAAAACTGTCATATCACACATAAAGATTTCTTCCTCACAGTCTGCTCATCTCTTCAAAACATTCCATCAAAGTGCACTGACATCGCTCCTAAAGATAGACACAGCTTTATAGCACTTTATGCATCCAAGATTATTCCTTTGCTAATGAGTGTATGTGGTTGCACTGAACTGCAATGACCAAATTAGCAGAGCTGATTACACTGCCTTGTTGCCAAATTTATCTGCTAAGCTTTGTTCCCTCAGCTTCATTTACCCTTCCAATCGCTGTCTGGTTGGCAGAAATGCATGATTGTCTCAGCAGGCTAGTGTGCTTCAGTTTCCCTTTGAGTGATAAGTAGAATTCAATACGTGCCAAGTGCTGTTTCCCAGAAGTTTACCAATGGACGCTGCAGCCCTCTCTTGCTCCCATTGCTTTCATTGTGCTCATTTGCATTTGTGATTAGTCTTGCACAAAGTTGCACAACTTTCAGTAAGAAATAATGAGCTTCCAGAGTGCCAGTTGGGTATACTACTACCTAATATACCCAGCTGGATATACTAGATACCAGGTAGATCATATTTAGGACCATCTTGCATCTTTTTAACTGAAAAAATTAACAAGTTTTGATAGATGAATGACAAAAACACAGACTGAGGGAAGGAACACAAAAAATGATATAGGTGAGGCATTTGCCTGACAGATGAGGGGGGCTAACACATCGGGAGCCCAAACCCATTCTCACAAGAGACTGCTGGTTTAGATTTGTAAGCTAAGGCAAAGTGCCAGAAGCTCTTTTCAGTGGGGATGAGCCACTAATCTGAGTTTGTGTCCCACTGATGGGACTTCCTGACTGGTTGCGGATGTTGTCATCATTGGTTATTGTTGAACTTGCTCATAGGGTGGTGGTGGTAGGGTGTCACAGGAGCCACCGCCAAGCAGCCATCGCAGGCAGGGCAGAGGAGGAGAGGAGAGGGGAGACTGGCTTTGTGTTAGAAATGTGATGGACAGAGGTGCTTAGCCGGAGCATTGCCATCTTCCATTCTCAAAAGTGTCGTTCAAAAACTCAGTTACTGTATTTTCAGTTGCAGACAACCATGTACTGCATGAGACTTCTGAAGGTGTCCTATGCTATCAAACACTGTTATTAGGAGCAGATCAGACCTAGCAGCACATCCCACAGATACTTGATCAGATTGTGATCTGAGGAATTTGGAGGCAAAGTAAACACCTTGAACTTTTTCTCATGTTCCTCAAACCATTCTTAAACAATTTTTGCCATGTGGCTGGACACACTACCCTACTGAAAGAGTCCACTACCATCAGCAGAATACTGTTGCCATGAAGGGGTGTATGTAGTCTAGAATCTGCTAAAGTAACATCCACATGAATGTCAGGGCCCCAGATTTCCAAGATCCAGGTTCCCTTCCAATATGGCAGCTCAGTCCTTCCAGTGACAGCAAGAACCGAAGTGGCATATATAGCTGTGCAACAGAAACACACCCAGTTTTACAGAGCAGAGAATACTGCAATTTTTTACTTTATTTTATTTTATTTTTACAGTTTTGAGAACTAATTTTATGTACTTGGCTTTTTTTTTCCTTCAAATTTTGGATGGGTGGGTTAATAACGGATTTTTCTATGGTGTGACAAACCCAGACAAAGACTTTAATGTATTTGTATAATCACTATAAATGTAGGTCCATAGTATGTTAAACTGAGAACTGGGTGATGGGTTCAATGCGTTCTCCTCCTTTAGAAAAAGTTTTACAAAATTCCTAAGACAGTTAATGCATCAGGTCTGAGATTTGCCATGCCAACATGTCTATACTTGTATAAATCTCCCCACAGAGCAGTCTTAATATTAGCAGAGACTATTGTTCATTTAAATAGTCATAGGGAACCAGATGGCTTAGTTTTGCCACATCAGGTCAGTTTTGATGTTGTCAGTGAAAATGATAATAAACATTCTTCTAAGCACTTTCCTATACTTGTCTAAGCAGCTTTAATTGATGTATTATCTACAAATCTATCCCCTCACTAGGCACAAAGAAAGAGTACAACAGTAACACCACTATTTAACCTAAGTCTGCTCGACTGAAAGCAGGGCTACAGTAGAACAACTATATTTACTCTCCTGGTTACATTTGAGAGCCTTTTGAAAGAAACCAGCCTCTACACCACAGGAAAGGTGTCATGGGTTTAGCAAGGTGTGGGCATAGCACATTCTTGCATTTGCATGCCAACCCGCTGGTGGAAGCCACCCTGCTACTGTCCCTCATGTGGCTGGTGAATGGAGGCTATTGGATGGCAAACGAAAAGCTTCAGGGATGGGTTCATATTGAGGTAAACAGAAAGTGTGACTCACCACTTGTCCAGACAAATGCCACTCGAGACCACAGACAGATAAGTCTGCTACACTGTCTGTAAGCCACAGATGATGTAACAGGAAACAAACCCCCACTCCCCACATCACCACCCACCATCCACTATGCTGCGTTTGTCATCTGCCTCTTTTGCTGACATGCTGCTTGGTATAGGCCAGGTTAGTCGAGGCCAGTTGCCACAGAGTTCTCTATTCCCTCCTATTTTTGCCCATTAGTCACCTCCCAGACTAAACCAGCTGATTCCTGCTTGCCACTGTGATGCTAAAATAGTTGCATTATGTGATTGCCATCTGCCCAGCCAGACATGAGCTGTGTTCAATAAATTGTGTTCTTCTTTTCGGCATCCCAGACATCCTGCTTTAAGATGCAGATGTGAATTCAGACTGATGTTTGTCACGCACAAGTTTCTCTGCAGCTAAGTGGGATGCAGAGCAGCAGTATGGCCTTGGTTCAGTGGCACCCACTTTATCTACATGCCTAACATTCATCAGCCAGGTATAGGGAGTAGTCTGCTCAAGGCAGTCTTGGCTCATTGCACCTCAGACATCAAACCACCACCATACCCACCAGAGTAGACATTCAGCGGAAAGGGTAAACATAATCCTGTAATTCGCATGGGAGAAAATGAAGGAGGAAAAACCTTTCTGTATTTGTGGTGGTTGTGCTGACCTCATGGAGGAATTTATGGGTACATCATTAAAGGAAGAGCTCAGTTTAGTCATTTTATGGCACCTCATCAATGTGAGTGTATGTTGACATAAATGAACGCATGGTGGATGTGCACTCTCTTCTCACCACCAGTTTCATAATGTGTCTCACCCATCGTGATTTTTCATTCAGGATAACTTGCCCCCTGAGCTGTGCACTTTTCTTTCCAAGTGTTATCAGTTTCACTAACAAGTCTCACAAAGGTGAGGTGATTGCTAAATAAACCATCAGATAAGCTATCTGTTGATATGATTCACAGTAAGCAAAGTGCGTGATAGTGTCTGATACTGTGTGTGCAAATCAGCAAATCTGTCATTGCACCACAGGCAAATGTTTAAAAGTTTTGAAAAGCATGAACTGTGCGTCACACACCTGGCAATTCTGTTGGTTCACTGTAATGTTTTTGTACTGATGCAACAATTTTACCACCAAGACAGTTATAGAGTATATCTGAAGACAAGTTATCTTCTTTTCTTTTTTTTTTAACTCCATGTAAATAGTCAACATTACCTACCTAAAGATGGCTCCTTTCTTTTAGGGTTCATGTCTGCAAGTGTGTTCTTAAAGGACATAGATATTCTCATGAATACAGATTTTTATAAAAAAAATATATATATATTTGTAGTCAAACACTATCCTCATACCCTTGATTATGCTATAATTTTCCCTAACTTTTCATATTTTAATTCAGAAACTTTTTTATGATTTTTCTGAGATCTATGTTAGATATACAGTACTGTGCAAAAATCTTGAGCCACCCCTCATTTCTTTATATTTTGCTAGGAAAATGGGAGAGAGATTCAGCAATGCCTTAGTCTTAAGGAATAAGATGATCCCACACTGCTTCAATAATGTTGAGGTCCAGGCTCTGGGGAGGCCAATCCATGACTGATAGTGTTCCACTGTGTGTGTGTGTGTGTGTGTGTGTGTGTGTGTGTGTGTGTGTCTGTGTGTTTTCAATCCAGGTATTCATTTACTGTGTTGGCAGTGTGTTTGGGATCATTGTCGTGCTGAAGAATGAAGCTTCCACCGTTTTTTACAGATGGCTGTACACAATCACTGTACCTCTATCCTGATCGCCTTTGTACATATTGATGACAATGTGAACAATAAATTTCAAATTTGCATTCATCATTCCATAAGACCTGTGTTGGCGTACCTCAGTCTTTTCTCCCTATTTCCTTTCCTTAAGAATGGCTTCTTGACAGCCACCCTTCCACTGATACCATTTCTGATGGGGCTTTAATGAAGAGTAGATGGATCAGCTGAAGGACCAGAGTCATCTATTAGGTCCTGTGTCAGGTCTTTGCCGGATTTTTTTCTATTTCTTAAGGACATGACTTTCAGATACTGTTCACCTGCTGTAGACAGTTTTTTTTAGGTCAGCCACTTGTTTCTAAGGACACACTACACACCATGCACAGGTATGCCAAGTTTTCGGCTAATAGCTCTTTGGAAATCACCTTGTTGGTGCAACTATACCATCAAACTGCATTATCTTTGGCATTTTTTGCAGATTCAACCAAAGAAATGGGAACAAATTATGTGTTTTTGCGATGGGCTGCTAGTAACAAAGTGCCTAAAGAGACAATTTAAAATTGGTTCTTTGCTAAGTTGTCTGTTATGTGTAGACACAACACTGGTTCATCGCTTGAGCTAGGTGCCATTTTTATGAATAACTCAGAGGTCAGTGTTAAGTGGATTAACAAACAAAAAAACATTCCTCTGAAAATGGTCAGGTACAAGGACTGGACTGAAAATGAGTGAAAAGGCAGCCAATGTCCAAAGAAAAACATTGAAAGACCTTAGAACTATTGCTCAAGACCACTTTTTAAAAAAAATCACAAGAAAGTCTGGCTCCTTGGAAGCAAAATACAAAGAAATGAGAGGTGGCTCAAGACTTTTGCACAGCACTGCATGTAAAAGCCTTAATTAAAAAAAAAAATCTCAAATAGTGCAACAGCTAGAAAACCACAAGTTGACTTAGTCATTTCGCCCCCTGCCTGTGCATTACTGTGTGTTACTATTATTCCTTAAGCTTGATTTAAGCCTTTGTAAATAAATAAAAGTAAGCACTGAAAACAAACATCAGCATGCCTGAGTGTTCAACAGTGTGTATCAGTGTCTATGGGTGGTCATCATTATAGTATTTTTTTTTCCAGCTCAAGCACACCCACCACTTGCACACACATGTTTATACAAGATTGTGCCAGAGCTTCAGGGATGCAGTGAAAGTGTACAATATGGGCTACAAGCAGTGACAGCTAACAGTATGTGGGTTAGCATTACCAGTAGGGCCAGTAGGACACAGCTATCAACACCCGCCAGAAGAGCTGCTGAGAGGGGTCCTGGAATTCATACGCATAATTATCACTCTCTGCTCAATGGCTTTTAAAGGCTCACTGTGCGTGTATAAGTGTCTTTATGTGTGTGTGCGCGCTTATTTGTGTGCGTAAGACATATGAAGGCATGTGTATTTGCCTTTGTGTGGTTTTGGGAACAATGCCACATTCAGTTGTATCAGCATCACTCACCTCTTCGCTAATTCATATTTTGGTTAAAGCCTCTTTTCTGTTTGTTTTGACAATTCAGTGTGGGAAACACAAACATACGCAAACTGTTCACTCTCCGTGTTTTTCATACCTACACGAATCTTCTTGTGTTATAAAGTATCACTTGCAGGTACTGTCTTGTGTTCCTGAAACACATCATTAATAATGAGAGCAGCCTGTTGAGCTTTAAGTTGTTTGCTCTAACACTAGGTGTCAGTATTGTGTCTAGCGCTCACAATACCAGCAACAAATTTGCATTCCTCACTTTATTACAGACTTTGAAATTCTCTCACTGAAGGACTCATTAAATGACAGAGACAGGATATTATTCAGAGATGCTCAGATTTAAATTTCACTATTGAAGATCTTGTTAGGGGAAAATTTGGTGACGACATGACACTGTTTTGACTATTCATTCCCCCACACTGAAAGTCCCTCATAGAAAAAAAAACCTGCAATAAAGTGGTATATATATATATGTGCTTGTTAATAAAGCGTTTGAAGTTTTGTGTTGACTGATTAATTCATCAATTAAGCTTGTACTCCTCTTTCTCTCAAGTTTTATGAAACACCCCATAAAAAGCCAAACACATCTTTAAAACAAAATTCCTCTATTAAAACTCATTTATAGATTACAACTGGTTTAGATTCCTTCCTTCAAGTCCATAAAATGCAATACTGATATTATGGCCTAGTTATTATTGTACTATTTAAAAAAATCATTAGGCAAGAAAGTGCATGACCTGAATGAATGTCTGATATTTAAATAGCCCTAGTTACAAATTGTTTCACTCAAACGATGCAGCTAGCAACTCAACCTTTCCTAGGGCCTCTCAATGAAGACGGGATAAGGACTGAGGAGAACACACTCCATTATATCTATATTACCGGCCAGAAAGCCGAGGAAGATGGGTCTGCAGAATGTCAGCAACATACTGTGAAGTATGGGGCAACAGCTTCCTGCACTAACAAGGCATGATGTCTGACCTTTCACATCTGATCAACCTAACTTCCTTTCCTTTCTTATCTCTTTTCCACTCCCTTATTTTATTAAATGCATCCGTTTTTCTCTTTGCTGTTGTTGAACAGGGAAGTGGATTGGTGTTCTAGTTTTAACAAACTTACCAAAGGCAGTACTTCATAGAGGCTAATCACAGCACCTATATATTTATAAAACAGGATGTAAGCTGGTTTAACGAGGGTGATGTATTGTATATTTGCTGTGGCATTTACGAATTTCAGCCAAACAGAAGCTCTGTTGAAAAGCAAAGTTTATCCTGTTCACTGGGCATGGGCTGAAATAGGGAACTTCATGGACAAGATTATGTCTCTTGTTTTCAGTGTTGGGACACATTACTCTTCTAAATTCAGTAATCCCATTACAGATACTAAGCAAGCAATCATGTCATTATTTGCCTTATGCAAATTCTTTAATTATCTGCACCCCTGGGCTACAATCAACTGACTTTCATTGTGCAGGGAGGGGGGAAATGGTAGAGCATCTCCAACTTTTGAGGAGTAAAGATATGGACATTACTTTTATTTTAACAGCTTGAAAGGATAAGAATGTGGTCATAGCCATGCACAGACATTTTGGGGGGCAGGTGCTCAAACCAAAAAAAAAAGAAAAAGCAAATAAGTATTTATAAAAAAAAATAAGCTTTACACAGTAGCATACATTTTACTTGTTTATATACTTACTGATTTATTTATTTCAACACCCAACAGATTTCTACAAAATTATCAGTTCACACAGAGACAATGGTCTTTTGCATTCACCAATTCTACATGGGCTGTTTATCTCCCTAATCCTCATTACTGCTAGATGGCCTGATCCAGGACACAACAGAGCTCCTACTCTGGGCTGCCTGCTGTAGTTCACTTTCTTTCTGTTTTTTTAACCTGTCCTTTCTTGGAATTGTGTTGCAATTCGCAATTGCAAAATCAATACTGTACCTGATAATTAAAGAGTTATAATAATATAATAATGTATAGGTTCACATTTAAGGTAAAAAAAAAAAAGATATAGATAACTAAATGGCTGACACTTGGAGCTGACTAAGTGCGCACTAAGGTTTTGGACTTGCAGTTTTACTGTCTCTATTAATGTTGGTAATATATCAGTCTGCTTGTGCACAAATTGTCCAAACTAGTCCAGACATTACACACAAACTGACTCCTGGCTTCTCTGTTTTTTCCTCTGCAGCAGGTCAGACTCTCACACACACACACACACACACACACACATACTCAAGACATGCTACTACTCATGTCTCACGGACTGACGCTCAAATTACGACATGCTCCTTTATCTTGCTTGTACCTATGAACAGTCCACTCAGAGAGAAAGCTCTTCTTCGTGGAGCACCCACAGCTCCAGAGACGTGGTTGACTTGGGTACGTATCTTGATTGGATGTATGTACTTTGCTTTCATCCAGCACAATGTGTGCTCATGAGTTCACAGCAATCCAAAAGATTTTTAACTATGCCCGTAAGCGATGAAAATGATGAAAAATCTGTAAGATTTGCGGGTATGACTCAAGACAGATACAGTGCCCCGAAAAAGTAAAGTTTTTTGCATGTTTGTCACACTTAAATGTTTCAGATCATCAAACAAATTTTAATATTAGACAAAGATAACTTAAGTAAATGCAAAATGCAGTTCTTAAATGATGATTTAAGCTGAGTTCAGTTTCACTAGCTACACCCAGGCCTAATGAATCAAGAAATCACTTAAATAGAACCTGTCTGAGTGAAGTGAAGCAGGCAAACAGATCTCAAAAAGCAACACATCATGCCACAATCTAAAGAAACTCAAGAACAGATGAGAAACAAAGTCAGTGACATTGATCAGTCTGGAAAGGGTTACAAAGCCATTTCTAAGGCTTTGGGACTCCAGCAAACCACAGTGAGAGACATTATCCACAAATGGAGAAAACTTGGAACAATGCTGAACCTTCCCAGGAGTGGCCGGCCTACCACAATTATGCCAAGAGCGCATCGACGACTCATCCAGGAGGTCACAAAAGAACCCAGATCAACATCTAAAGAACTGCAGGCCTCACTTGCCTCAGTTAAGGTCAGTGTTCATGATTCAACAATAAGAAAGAGACTGGGCAAAAATGGCATCCATGGGAGAGTTCCAAGGAGAAAACCACTGCTGACCAAAAAGAACATCGAGGCTTGTCTCCTCCATCCTCCAATGTGGCTGAATTAAAACAATTCTGCAATGAAGAGTGGGCCAAAGTTCCTCCACAGCGATGTGAAAGACTCATTGCCAGTTAATGCTTGATTGCAGTTCTTGCTGCCAAGGGTGGCACAACCAGTTATTAGGTTTAGGGGGCAATTGCTTTTTCACACAGGGCCAGGTAGGTTTGGCTATGTTTTTTCCCTTAATAAATGAAATCGTCATTTTAAAACTGCATTTTGTATTTACTCAGGTTATTTTTGTCTAATACTGAAATTTATTTGATGAAACATATAAGTCTGACAAATATGCAAAAAACTAAGAAATCAGGAAGGGGGCAAATAGTTTTTCACAGTACTGTAGGTCGAGGGCTAATGTTTCTGACATCCGAATCATGATCATTTCTGTTGTCAGGCAAAGTGCCTAACAGAGGTTACTTGTACATTTTAAATCAGATTAGCTTGCTTTTTATAAGCTCATGGTGGGTTACTATTGCTTATGTTTGGCTGGCTGCTTTGACATGTTGTAATAGTATTTTAATTTCATAACAGTGACAAACATGGACAAGGCAGACTATTGTTTCCTGACTGACATCAATGAAAGCAAGTCAGAGACATGAGGCTTCTCCTGCGTAGCTGGCTGTGATGACAAAGAAAGTCAAAGAAGGGGCCGGGGCATGTGCAGAATTATTAAAAAACAATTGTTGGGCATTACATGCTTATAAATGGGGTTGATGCCATGGACCAAATTTAAAATAAAAATTAAAAATTATAAAATAGAAACTGAAAAAAAAACGCAATTGTCAAGTAAGAGGTCAAAAGGGCAGGTGCTTGAGCACCACCTGGGGTCTATCTGTGCACACTGAATGTGAAACTGAGTGCAGGCCAGAAACAGCAGCTGCCACTCGCCATTGGCTCTTTGCAAGCACCTGCAAAGACAACATGCTAACACAAAAGCTAAGAACCCAGTGATGTTAAAGCTGATGATATGATGACCCCAAGCAAAGCAGCGAGAGCCTGATCTTCAACAGGTAAAAAAAAAAAATACAGGGATAGGCTGTCAGGCTTATAGCTTTGTAGCCTTCATTTCTTCTTGTTTCTACTGTATAATTGCTGTGGCGATCACTGTGACGTGCTGTTTGGGCTGACTTTTAACTTTACTGTTAGCTTTGTCTTAATACTTAAACAGTAAAAGAAGCATCTTATGTGTCCTCATTAGGATTGGCGGGGTTTTTCCTGGCTGAAAATGGACCTTCGGTGGTGACACAAGGCAATAAATGCAATCAGCCGCAATGCATCTGTTTTGTGTTATTTAACAGACCTGTGCATTTCCTTGTCATTTGTGACTACTACTAAATAGATTACACACAAATTGTACATGACAAAACAGAGTGAGCCGCGGTTCATCTTTGGGGAAAAAAGCCTTTACTGTCAGAATTATATTTGAGTTATAGGGTAAAAATAAACAGCTGTACAACTCTATTTAAAAATTTAAAAAGTAAGTTTTAGAGTTCACCTCATTAACCAAAACCTTTCCAATTTTCTCACCATGGAGGGCTTTTTAACATTTGGAATCTGGTGAACTGGCCCTTCACAAAATCATAATTTTTATTTTTGGTGGGACTACTAGAACTGGTTTGCATGCTTTAATATTAAAAACACACTTGTGTTACACTGTTACATCCTTTCAGTCTCTGTCTGAAAATTGAAAGTTCAAAAACTAAGCAAAGTTAGTTATGTATATAATCATATTGCTCTAAAGAACTGCTGGCTATGAACTGGTGCTAACAAGAAGCACTGGCCTCACATGATTTCAAATTTTCTCTGAATGGTGATTTTACATATGAATATAGCTGAAATCACAGAACAATCGAGATTGACAATTTCATGCAGGCACAGTTGTCTAACAACAAAAAATTTAAAAAATGTAAATGAAAAAAGTTTTATAGGGAGTTCAGCCGTTGAGTCCCTGTTGATGTGGGGAAATAAAAATAATCCAATGGATCCTCAGTTCTTCAGATACCTGGAGTGCACGATTTGGACCTCTGCTGGTGTTGAAATGTGGAGCTTAAGTGGGTTTTGTCAAACCTATAATAAACTGCCGATAAAACCACCTGGGCTGTAACTGAGAGTGTTCAGACCACAGACAGTATAAAAGTCGAATCCTGTCAAAACCAAAACACTGCAGCTTCGCTGGCTGATCCAATGTCTGTGTAAAATACAGTGGCTGTGGACAAAGATCTCGAATTTAAGTTTATGTGCTGCTTGTTCAGCTGCTGTGTGTTTGATTAAACACATTCACAGAACTTGACAGAACTTTTTTTTTTCTCAAATGTTATCATTTTGGCACTTTGATTTTCTTTTGGTAATGTTAAGCAGTATCAGAAAAAAAAAGTAACAAGTAATGTGCAATACATTACTTTTTTGGAATAACAATCTCAACACTGCTCATTTTGCATGCTTCCATTAGTAAATTTCCATGTAGTAAGCCGCGTTATCCATTGCAACTTTAAACCACATATATTTAGAATTTGTTGAGCTCTAACCACACATAATGCTAAATTTTTCCACAGTGAAGTGAATTGAACACAAATGAATGCCACCACACACATAATCAATGCCCAATAAAAACCTTAAGAGGTTAATTAGCTTATTAGCATTAGTATTGCTACGGAAGCTAAATTTGGCTAGGGAACCCTCCCCTTCCACTTCCTAGCTGAAATGGCAGTAGCTAAGAATGAGAAACATACACCATTCCACACTCAACTTTTTGACTGTTATTACTACATCATCCCGGTACTTGTAGTACATTTCATGTATCCACAATTGGCAGTGTAAACACACCTGTGGACTCAAAACAGCAATTTTAAGTATGGAAGTACACTAATCAAGACACAGCATAAGCTTTCTTCCTCCACCAAGCACAACGGTAAGTGAATACATTATCATCCTCTGTAATGTATTTGCAGTTGTTACAGTCATGGGTTGTTTGTCCAAATCAATGCTTGCCAAATGTCAAGAAGACAGTGCTTATATTTATGAGGCTTGTGAATTGAAAAGGTAGAGGAAGAGGAAGGAAACCGAAATCTAAAAATTGTAGATACAACATATCGAGGACCCTGATTGTTAAGACCACGATTCACTGTTTTGTATTTTGGTTCATTTGGCTCAAAATCACCAGGGTTTGGGAAAGGCCTGCATTGTTACACATTATTTGCTGGTATAGATGAAATGCCTGTTGCTAATAAATCCATCTTCACACATAATTTCACTGCCACCTCTTCATTAACGATGACTCTATATAAAAGCTGGCCATAGCCACAGTGACATCACCCGCTTGTTTGCGAACCCCCATTTAATCCTCAACTTGAGCATTTTGGCATCTTGGTTTGTTGAAAACCAGCCTGATCCACAAAAGGGGTGAATCTGACTGACAACCTAAGGAAACTACTCGTAAATTAGTAATTTGGTAGCCACTGCCTAAAGCATACCCTGTTTTATTTTACCCTAAATGGGACTATAATTAACAAATTTAACTATATCTTGTATTAAATAAGAATTGAAACTAGCTATTGAGACCATAAACTTGAAATTGAAATTGTCATGATTACAGCAAATATTGGACCCAAATGCAGACTCAGGCAACTGACATGTGAGTTTTAAACTTTATTATTTATTTATTAAAGAAATGACAAATGTGAACTGAGTGCAGACAAGTGAGTCGGGAAGGGTTTGTCTTAACAGTTGTGGAGATGGGTGGTCTACAGAGAGGGAAACGGGATGCTAGTTTTGGTCAGGGAAGGGTGTTAGATCTACGATGCTATACTAGATTAGATTCGGATTGTCAGTTTCCGGAGCTGTGGCTGGGGAGGAGGAGTAGACAGGCAGGCAACAATCCAGGCAATGGAAGAGTGTCTCGGTGGAGAGTGGGCAGGCAGGTTAGTTTCCAGTAAGTCCTTGTTTCTGTTGTTTGTGCAGGGATCCACTTATGATGGGAGAATGTGACCGGCGGTGAGCTTCAGACTCCTTAAGGAGAAACTGTAAGAGAACTAGGAAACAACCTACAGGCCGCAGGCGGTGTACTATGGAACAGACGACAGCAGGGAGTTAGAAAACAAAAGATACTATGGCTAAAGCTTAACAATGTGGGCCTATTTACCACCATAACGGTAACAGCGATCTGGCTTAGAACTACGGCACCAGTCGGTCCTTAAATAGCACACGCTGATTAGACGATGCACAACAGGTGTGTGAGAGTAAGCCCGGGAAAGGGCAACTCCGCCTGCAGATGGAGTCAGGAGAACCCGAGCCCACCTCTCCATCTGAGAGCACTGAGAGAGAGAGAGAGAGAGAGAGAAACAGGGGGAAAAAACCCTGAGCCTGCCCGGGCCGTGACAGAAATTATTAGCTGATGTCGTAAATCGAGTGAGCAGTAGAGTCATTTTCTCATACATATCAACAGTGGGATCTTCTTGCAACCAGAGAAGTTACCCCCTGCTGGCTATTTGAAAGAATGCATGTTTAAAGCACTTCCACATTGGCTTCACGGAGACTATGTCCATCTTTTGTATACAGTCAGTGACACAGTCAAGTGGGGGTATACTTGTTGTGTGCTGCATTGGTCTCATTTCTTCACTGTGACTGACATGGGTCAGCAAAACCATTTTAATACAGAGAATACAGAGAACTGTATTTATAAGCATGAAGTTTGCCCGATGTGTTACTGTCCCCCATTACTTAACATCAGGATACATGCTATCACTCAGATTCCAGGAAGCAAGCAAGTGGGATTTTTAACTCACAGGGAGTAATATTCAGCCTTTTCAAATGCTTATTCTGATAGCCAGAGAATGGACTGTATATATAAAACTTCAAACTGACTTAACTGCCTCCTTAATCACAATGTCTTTTAATATTGAGCAGTCTATTCTAGGAAATCGACTGTTCATTACAATTTTGTTAGATTCATAAAAAGACCTGGTGGTAGACATTTCTCACATCGTTAGGTCATGTGGTTCAGCCAGCATTCCACAGTGATTCAGCAAGGTGTGTGATGCCAAGGAGGAGGAAAGCAATTGCTCAGTCGTCATGACTACAAGGAAATGAACCCATATAAACAGTGTTTGTTTTTGAGTCGCAGGCACACTTAATGTAATGGCTAATCTTTTATCTGAAGAATCTAAAGTATGTGTTCCAAGTTTGAAAAGAATGCGGTGATCCATGTGGACTTGGGTGCCTATATGAAGTTGCATGCTTTGCACGTCATAGAGGAAATTGCAAGATTATGCCTTAGGCCTGGCCAGTAGTAATTACTGAAGAAGTGGCCTATAATCTGTGGTTGTTCTGTGATGTGTGTGAGTATTACTGTGATTGTGTGGAGGCTGGGGTGGCATTGTTGCACATATTTTCGTACTCTTCTAAAAAGGCTGTTTGTGGCCCTCACTTGTGTATGATATCAACTTTACAGCTCACCTTTTGTGTGAAAAAAGATAGCTACTAATGTACTCTGGGTGACTGGAAAATAAAATTATGTGCCAGTTAAGTATACTTGAAAGACCCGATTATGTTTCCAAAGGTGGGAACTGATCATTGCAGAAATAACATACATTATGACTATTACCTATCATCTCATGGAAAGAGCCTCAACTTTTGAACTACACACTAGTAAATACAAAGTTATATAAAATACAATCAAATATCACAGCCTGAGGACAGTGAAAGCTCCCTTTTAAAAGTCTCACTTTTGATCTCACAAGATCACTGCCATATGTTTAATTAATTATTAGTTTTTCTTGGCTCTTTCTTTGTCTTTCTTTCACCACCTTTCCCCTTGGCACCCATTTCTGCATCAGGATTAAAGTATCTTTGAAATTCTTATTGAATAAAAGTTATATTTTCCAGCCAATCATAATCTTTGTGTCATTAAGGTTTGATAAAAGCCCTTCTTTGGCAGAGAGCACCTGCTCTACCTGCCATCAGCTCCTCATGTGGTTTGTGCAGCTGCTGCCTTGGCTGGCCAATTGCTGATTTAGTTCCAGGCCCTGAAGCTCTCTACCATCAACACTCACTCAGATCTACCACATTAAGGTTGGTGACAAATGACCCCTGAGGTCATGTCAAATCATAACACCACATCACAACAGCTCACAGCAGCTCTAAACATATCATACCATTCAGGGCTTTGATGCATGCCAGCCTTATTAACCACAAACGGCATCTGAGTGTTGGATACATCTGCTGATGTGCAATTAGGGATTTCCCAGGTGGAGAGGTAAGGTCATTAGGTCAAACATGTGGCATTACAGGAAATGATGAAGTAATATAATTTTGTGATCTGACACCCCTCTAATTTTGAGTTGTAGAAATTGTTCCAAATACCAGTTATAATGTGAGAAGATGATATACACATTACTTAGCCAATCCAACTAGTAATAGTGTCTTTGATAGTGGTGCCCCTAAACTTCTAAGGCTGTCACTTTTAAAACCATCAAATTCAAACTATTTCAGATTAACCCATTATTTCTTCATGTATAGCATGTAATGCATTATAAAAAAATTAAAAAAACTACCTGCCTTCTGTACATATTGTTGTACATTAAAACAGAGAGGCCACAGTGCATTTGCTATGGAATGGTGAGAAGAAGAAAGGAGGGATACAAGAAGGGAGTGTTTTGTTTGAAAAACGCTACTTTCAAAAGACTTGTGTCAGCCTTCAGCCTGTCCTGCGTTTCCCTTTCCTTGGTGCTGATTTATGGCTTGTCTGTTGCTAGGGTACGGAGGCGAATTGTGGTTCTTTATCACTCTGAATAGAGGAGATATACTGCCAGAACCTGGTCAGGACTCAGAGCTAAACACTAATTTGTGCAAACACTGACCTGCAGTAACTGTTGCTTGACGTGGCATTTTAACAAAATACAAGCTTTAGTTTGGCATTAAAGTCCGCACAGATTAGATAAATAACCTGATCAAACAACTGTCGCTTGCCAGTGGATTATATTATGAAACCAGAGTGTAGATCTGCCTGATATGGCTACAGACTTCAGAAGTAGACTACTGCTACTGTTCTCTTGCTACCTGTTCACTAACACACAGACTAATTGCCACTTAATGACTTAATGAGAGCTGTGGGTTTGACTCAGCAGGAAACAACTGTTCTGTTTTACATCCACTAGCATACTGCTGCAGTATGACTCACCCCACTTGGCTCAGTTCTTAACTCCATGCACAGACAGTGTACAGGCTTGCCTGCCTGTCTCACTGCCTTACTGACACAGTGAGAGATCAAGGGGGTGCACGATTCAATAAAAAAAGACAGAATTAAGGGTGAGATTAAGAATAGTTATTGTTACAGATATATGGATGTCAACGACAGGATAAGATTCCTTATCCCTATCTTGATTTCTTTATACTTTTCACTGAGTTTCAACCACTAACATTATTTCCAAGAATACTACAGTAAGAACATACTTACACAGTGCTGACTAAAGTGTAGCATAAACCCAAGCACTTTTTAATGTTTTTGTGTCACCTCATCTTAACTTTTGGCTTCAGTTTTTTAAAATAGTTTTTCTTTTAAATTGTCTCTTTTCTTTTTATTTTTTTTTTTTTTTTTTTTTTTTTTTTTTTTTTTTTTTTTTTTTTTTTTTTTTTTTTTTTTTTTTTTCTTTTTCTCTCTTTTTTTCTTTTTTTTTTTTTTTTA
>VUQI01043685.1:8921-21804 GCA_015106735.1 Paratilapia polleni | reverse complement strand
CTGAAGCGCACTTGGGTTCTGCAGCAGGACAATGATCCAAAACACACCAGCAAGTCCACCTCTGAATGGCTTAAGAAAAACAAAATGAAGACTTTGGAGTGGCCTAGTCAAAGTCCTGACCTGAATCCGATTGAGATGCTTTGGCATGATCTTAAAAAGGTGGTTCATGCTCGAAAGACTCATTGCCAGTTATCGCAAACGCTTGATTGCAGTTGTTGCTGCTAAGGGTGGCACAACCAGTTATTAGGTTTAGGGGGCAATTACTTTTTCACACAGGACCATGTAGGTTTGGATTTTTTGTTTCCCTTAATAATTAAAACCTTCATTTAAAAACTGCATTTTGTGTTTACTTGTGTTATCTTTGTCTAATATTTAAAGTGTGATAAATATTAAAAAAAGAAATCAGGAAGGGGGCAAACACTTTTTCACATCACTGTATATCTGTCACAGATATACTGTATAGTGTGTCTGAGATTGTTGTTACTGATGGATGACAAGTTAAAGCAAAATAATAACATTTATAATAATAAAATGTCTCCAAAAAATGCCTTCACAAGTGTTAGAAACTTATTTCTTCACATAGTTATTCTTAATTGTTTTTAATTTGGTTGAGATAAAACATCACATCCTGTATGGAAGTAAGTGCATTATTGATATTTTCCACCTTTCATTCTTGCACTGTAAATGGACTGCATTCATATGGAGTCCTTATGCAAACACGCATACACAACAATCAGTGTTCAGTCTTTCTGCTATACTGTGTGATTTTTGTGACTTTTCAATTTTCCTCTGATTCTGCTCTCTTTCATACACAGAAAGCCGTAGCATTTTATCAGTGTCAGAAATTACAAAAAGAAAAAAACCTAAAACCCCTGGAATCAATGATCCCTCTGCTCATGTGCCAATATAAATACTCTATAATCACTATGTAGCAGATTACTGAAAAGGTCATGTACTTTTAGAGATACTGCCATTAAAGTCTGTACTGTAATTTTTATTCATGTCAGTCTTAAATTCTTTATTACTTTTGAGCAGGGGGTTTGATGGCTAAGTGGCAATTTAGAGAACCAGTATATAATTGAGGACCCCATAGAAAATGCACACATCACACACTTTTATTTTTTACTGGGGATGCTGTTACATTTCTATATATATCTTATTCTCTTTCTGTGATATGATAGCAACTGGTGTGGCATGAGCTGTGGATGAATAAAATGTACAGTAGTGCATTCTTTCCCTGTCCCTCATAAAAATGGTCTGCAGGCTGCATTTTGAGAATCGTTGCATTGGAGACAGGAGACGAGACCTTTAAGCTTTAACTAATCCTTTAATGATTCCAAATTTTTAATTTACAATTAAAGACAATTGCAAATACAACTGTATTTACAACCTTTATCCCATCCCTATCCATGTGGGATGGGATATGTTGTCCGCCACATACTTTCACAAACAGCAGAGGACATTTCCACCCAACAAAAAAAGAGACAAATTCAAGTCTCCCAGCATTTACAGTACATAAACCCTAAGTAGCATACAGATCCTTGACTGAGTTCAACTACTACAGAACCTTTGTTTTTTTTCCCTTCTGGTTAGCATTCTAGTATAAGCATAAGCCTAGTTCTGCATATCCAAATGTATGAACCTCTACATTTTTTTCAGTTATAAAGATCATGTCTCTGTGTGTGCCTCCACTCTTTCTTTACAAAGCCAGCTTGCTGCCAGCTGGATGAGTGGCTGATGTGGAACAGCACCAGATGTGTGTGTTATCCGTATCATCCAGCCACACTCATTATATAAGAGGATCTCTCTGCAGGTAACAGGCCATCTGTTTAAAAAAGGACATGGAGCAGAGAGATCAAAATCATCTGTTCCCACTCTGTGCCAACACATGTTACCATTCAGACAGGAGTGTGAAAGGTGGATTAGATGGTCAGCTGGGATTGTGGTGTACTCTAGTTGTTAAGGCACTGACAGTGAAAGGCCACACCCCTGGTTTAAGCCTGTCTAGACACCTTTGATGTGTTTTTCTCTTCAGCAATTTTCTGTCATCTCTGTGCAGTCTGTAATAAATGTGTGTAAAACTTTCTAAAGTAGCGAGACTGTAATCAAAAAATAAACTCTTCTCTTTCCCAACAGCTGACGCAGAAGGTATATATGCACATTCAGGCTCACATTTCAGCTAATAAAGCATTCAGCTAGGACATGATTCCAAATTCTGGTGGATTTTGTAGTTTTGCATGTAATCACATTCCCAAATAAGATATTTTTAACAAATATTTTTAATCCCAATATCTTAAATTTTATTAAGCAGAAAAGCAGAGTACAGGAAGTGGTGACAGCAGTTACAGCGTACAAAGTTTATTGTGAATCATCAAACATCAAAAAGTTCAAAGAAAAATATTTTCAATTTTCACTTTTTTTTTAACTCTAGGCTTGGTTTGCATGAGACATCAAGACTTTCTGGTAACACTGTCCATTAATTTCCTAGTCAACTCAACTTTGCTATTCTCCAACCTTGTGATCTTGTTAGCATGAAACAACATATCAGTCCAAAGAGTTGACTGATCATTAAATCACTGATTTGATTTATATGAATTTATAGCAAACTTAATAAAATAGTTTTCCCATATCCTCCACATATAGGCTAACTAGTGAGATCGAGGTATTTGCTGAAGGATTTGAAGCAATGACACTGAATATAGGCTACCTTATAGCTACATGTTTCTCAAATTAAAGCATAGCATAGACTGGACATTGGGAGCTATTAAAAGCAAAATCTCAAAAAGCAACAAAAAGGCACAATACAAGGCAAAGAAGCCTTAGGAAGTCAAAGGTTTCTGGCCCTTCAACATCAAACTTGCCACGTCACACATTAGTGTTTGTGTCCTTTCCTAGAATTCCTAGATCTGGCCAAACATCTCCACTTTGGTCTCATCTCTCTAAAGGACATTGTTCCAGAGGTCTTGTGGTTTGTTCAGATGCAACTTTGCAGACCTAAATTGTGCTGCCATGTTCTTTTTAGAGAGAAGAGGCTTTCTAACCTTAACCTTAATCTTTATGCAGCCAAATCTGGAAATGAAATGAAAACATGCCAGAGGCAACTGAGGTGTAACACTGAATCAGTATATATTGATAGTGAGGTAATGCTTACACGGAAAGGGGTGAGAAATGAAAGAGTCCAATGTTGAAACAGCACGTCACAGGACTAGCTGTCACTGAGAAAATTAAATTAGGAACACTAGATAAACACACTGTAGCTAAAGTCTGGGCCAGAGATGTTCCAACTTTCAACCTCTGAAAAAGCAGTTATTGTAGAAAAATGGAAGGACTCATGATATTTGTTTTTCAGTCATGTCAGCTGATGAACCACTGGCATCCATGCTACTGTCACTCTTTGTGCTTTGGTAACAGACTATAACATATTTGATTAATATATTGAAGATTGGGCAGTGTTGACTCTTTTGTTTGATGAGTCTAATTTAAATGCATTTTAAAGTATAAAATGTAGTAATATTGTTGTAAAGATTATCATAAGTCTGCAGTTATATAAAGCTGTCCTTAACCACTGTTCTTCCAAGCAAATAAAATGGAATTTGGAAGGTCTAATTACCAGCTTTCAGGGATGTTTTAGATGATACCACCTTCAGATTAAACACTTTAAGACTTGGATTTGTCTGTCTAGTTAGCTTCATAACTATTGTTACAGAACCAGTAACTATGTGACTAGTCCGCCTTGGTGAAGGTCTGCACTCCACTGCTTCAGTGACACAGTTTAAAAAGTATGAAAAAATTGAAATTTTACTTAGATTTCATAAAATATAAACCTCTAAACTCAACCTTCATGATTTTAAGTGTGTTCAATTGAAATTTGCTTAGCTTCGCTTCAGAAAATATATGTGACCAGCAATACAAACAGTACAGTTCACTTGGCATAGACTGTAATTTTGGTTTCTTGTAATCCTGAGGTGGTTTTTTCAGGCTCTCATGTTTGGCACTCTGATTGTGAAGAAAGCTTATGGCAAGGTTGTGGGTGTCTCTGCCCTCGTGATGCCTCAAACTGCGCGTGGCCTTTCTGCCACATCACCAGGATGATGGGAATGACCCTAAAACACAGAGATTCAAGTTCAGTCGAGTTTGGCCAAATCACTTCAGATTGAAGACAGACCTTAGTTAAAAATTGTAGTAAAATAAGTAAATTTAGACCCAATAAACAGATTTTCCAGAGTAATAATTTAGTTAAAGATGCCATCTTACCTGTCATTCATGTTCTTCCTGAGGGTACAGACAATTGTGTTGAAAAAGATGATGGCCAAAATTCTCAGGCTATGCCAAGTCCAAAAAAAAAATGCAGGTGCCTGTTTCAACAGCAGCTCCAGTCTGGGAAAAACAGAGAAGTCACAATGAAACACACCATATATCAAATTACAATGCATTTCGTATTGCTAACAGATGTTATGCTAGCTGTAAAAAGTAAATGACAAACCAAAGGTACAGTCATGTGAAAAAGAAAACACCCTCTTTCAATTCTGAGGTTTTACGTATCAGGACATAAAAACTCATCTGGTCCTTACCAGTTTAAAAAAAAGTTATTTAAATACAGCCTCAGATGAACAACAACACGTGATATATTATTTATTTAACAAAAACTAAGCCAAAATGCAGAAGTAGTGTGTGAAAAACTAATTCAATTCAATTCAATTTTATTTATATAGTGCCAAATCACAACAAAGACCCTACAATATTAGACAGAAAACCCCAACAGTCAGACGACCCCCTATGAGCAAGCACTTGGCAACAGTGGGAAGGAAAAACTCCCTTTTAACAGGAAGAAACCTACAGCAGCCATCTGCCGCGACCGGTTGGAGATGAGGGGAAACAGAAGAGAGCAGAGGGAGACAGGACAAAAGACACACTATGGGAGAGAGAAAAGAGTTTATTAATAACTAATGGGATGGTTCAGGGTCACCTGATCCAGCCCTAACTATAAGCTCTATCAAAAAGGAAAGTTTTAAGCCTAATCTTAAAAGTTGAGAGGGTGTCTGTCTCCCGAATCCAAACTGAGAGCTGGTTCCACAGGGGACGCGCCTGAAAGCTGAAGGCTCTGCCTCCCATTCTACTTTTAAATACCCTAGGAACCACAAGTAAGCCTGCAGTCTGAGAGCGAAGTGCTCTATTGGGATAGTATAGTACTATGAGGTCTTTAAGGGGGCCTGATTTTCAAGACTTTGTAAGTGATGAGAAGGATTTTAAATTCAATTCTGGATTCAACAGGTAGCCAATGAGGAGACGCTAATATGGGAGAAATGTTGTCTCTCCTTCTAGTCCCTGCAGCATTCTGGATTAACTGAAGGCTTTTCAGGCAGCTTTTAGAACAACCTGATAATAATGAATTACAATAGTCCTGCCTAGAAGTAATAAACTAGTAATAAACTAGTTCATTACTAGTAATAAACTAGTAATGAACTAGTTTTTCAGCATCACTCTGAGACAGGATGCTTCTAATTTTAGAGATATTGCACAAATGGAAGAAAGCAGTCCTACATATTTTTTTAATATGCACATTGAAAGATATATCCTGGTCAAAAATGACTCCAAGATTCCTCACAATGTCACTGGAGGCAAAAGTAATGCCATCCAGAGTAAGTATATTAGATGTGGTTAGATGCCATATTTCTAAGATATTTCTAAGAAAACTAAGGGCAAGCCATGATTCAATAGCTTCTAGAAACATCTTTAGCAGCAATAACTTGAAGTAATTGTTGTCTGTATGACTTTATCAGTCTCTCACATCATTGTGGAGGAATTTTAGCCCACTCTTCTTTACAACGTTGCTCCAATTCTTTGAGCTTTGTGAGCATTCCTTTATGCACAGCTCTCTTAAGGTCTCACCACAGCATTTAAGTTGTGTTGAGGTCTGGACTTTGACTGGACCATTGCAACACCTTGATTCTTTTCTTTTTCAGCCATTTTATTGTAGATTTGCTGCTGTACCTGGGATCATCACCTTTCCCAATTTGGGGCAAGCTTTAGCTGTCAAACAGATGGCCTCACATTTGACTCTAGAATAGTTTGGTATGCAGAGGAGTTCATGGTCGACTCAATGACTGCAAGGTGCCAGGTCCTGTGGCTGCAAAGCAAGCCCAAATCATCACCCCTCAACCACCATGCTCACAGTTGGTATGAGGTGTTTGTGCTGATATGCTGTGTTTTTACCAAACATGGCACTGTGCATTATGGCCAAACATCTCCACTTTGGTCTCATCTCTCTAAAGGACATTGTTCCAGAGGTCTTGTGGTTTGTTCAGATGCAACTTTGCAGACCTAAACTGTGCTGCCATGTTCTTTTTAGAGAGAAGAGGCTTTCTAACCCTGGCAACCCTTCCAAACAAGTCATATGTCTTCAGTCTTTTTCTAATTGTACTGTCCTGAACTTTAACATTTAACATGCTAACTGAGGCCTGTAGAGTCTGAGATGTAGCTCTTGAGTTTTTTGCAGTTTGTCTGACTTTGGGGTGAATTTGCTGGGATGTCCACTCCTAGGAAGTTTGTCTTGAGTGTTTTACACCTTTCTCTTTCTCACTATAGAATGATGGACTTCAAATTGTTTGGTAATGGCCTTCTGGGATTAATGGGCAGCAACAATTGCTTTGCTAAAATCATTGTTGATGTCTTTCTTTCTTGGCATTGTGTTAATACACCTGAATGTTCCAGACCAGCAAACTGCCAAAACGTCTGCTTTTATAGAGGTGCTCACACAGGCTGATGATCAGTTAAGTGCATTTGATTATCAGCACCTAGCTGCTACTTGCCATTTTAATTCCTATGGAAGCAGTAAGGATGTACTTAGTTTTTCCACGTTTTTTTTTATATGTTAAATAAATAATGACACTGTGTAATATGTTATGTGTTGTTGTTCATCTGTAGTTTTATTTACCTAATTTAAAACCTTAGAACTGAAAGAGGGTGTACTTTCTTTTAGACATAACAATCCTGACCTAAACATATACCAAATTTAAGAGACTTGTCAGAGCAAAGTGGGTTATCATGTTGTATTGGGTTGATTAGGATGTGTTGTAAAGATGTTGGATCAGTGTTAAAGCAATAGTGTGACAGTTTGGGGTAAGTTTATTTGTTTCCTTGCACCGTGTTAGTTTGAGATCAATCATTCTAAAAGGAAAAAGTAAGAAGCTAAATAAAAGGTGCAGACTGCAGCTGCATAACAACAAACAGTGGAAAGCACCGCTACTGCACTGTTACCAGTAATTCTAAAAGGTATAAGAGTAATATTACCACATTACATTTTTACACAAATATAGGAAGTGTAGAATTGCGTGGCTGTTTATTTTTTGGCTAGGAAAAGCAATTTCCTGGATTTCTGCAGCAACCTCGTGATGATTACAACACCTCTGAAATTTTATGGTAATTAGTGAAACTAAGAAGCTTTTTTTCTTTCTCCTTTTATCTTTGTTTAACAACCAAAGAGACAGAGTTTCAGAGCAGACTGAGCATCCTTTCTGCTGGCCCGTCTGTGTTGTGTTCAGTGTATTCATTACCTGTCCCTGTTCTGGAGTACAGTATAATAAGAGAGCATGAGAGGCAGGAGCAGGTAGGACAAGATTCTTGCAGGGAGTCCAAAGATGTTCAGATAAGTCATCACATTGCCCAGCAAAACTGAAAAGCAGATTTGAACAAACATAGTTTTGCAAAGGCGAAGTGGAACAATATGAATGTTTTGGTTTAGTTTCTTTTCTTAAATAAACAAGACATACTGTAACAAACAAATTCAAATTTCATATAAAATGCTATTTGTTTATTAGTAATATTTGTGTCTGTGATTGTGTTCAAAACATACCATTTTTCACCATATCAAAACGGGGAAGAGAATATTGTGTAGCTTCCTGCATAGTAGAGTTGCTCATCTTAATGGGTCTGCTGTGTATAAAAGATGTCAGTTTGGTGGTCCCGTTTTCCAGCTTCATCTCCTCCTCTTCATCTTCCGTGGTATCCAGATGCATCCATGCATTATTTTGGTTAATGCTAAGTGGCCCTCGGGACACTTTTTTTGTGCATCATCAAATACAAGAATTGAACATGAAGGAAAGAAATGAAAGAGTAAGATGAGTGAGATTACGTTTAGCATAACAAACACAATGATTCTTTTTAACTCTGCATCTGACACACCACTACTCAGAAGGAAATGAATAGCATCTTTGTAGCCACTGTGAAAGGCTTGTTCCAGAGCCTGAAGAGAGAAAGAACGACACGTACATATAATTAAATGTGTCAAAATTCAGAGTGTATTGATTGTTCAACAGGTGTAAGGGAAAGGATCATCCCATCTAAACCCTATATTATTATTTGCTGAAGAACTACCTTAAACATTTAGACTGACAGATATGTCTGTTAGTTATTATATAACATCATATTATGCCATACAAATACTCTTTGATAGGATACTGTGGGATAAAAGACCAAAAATCGTTTTCTAGATTAGTTCAAGTTTAATTTCCTTTGCCACATTTCTAAAACATTTAAATGTATGCTGCTACTATTACACCATAATAGCCTGAGAACAGAGATCAGGATATGGACAGTAAAGGATATGGTGAGATACAGTTGGGGTCTGACCTCCAAAGCCAGTGGGTAAAGGGCATTGATGAACCTGAAGCTGTTAGTCATGTTGCCCTTGAGAGTGATACCACACGTTACAATGTCCCACATACAAGATCTGTCGGCAGGGCAGATGTCACTCTCTCCAGAGAATGGACATATTGTCAATGTGCGACTGGGGGATCCAGGCACTACAGGCTGCATGCCGCTTAAACCACCATCCAAATAGGTCTGTAAGAGAGATTTAAGTATTTTTGAAATTAGGCCTTACAAGGTGCCTGGAGTGAATTTGTGAGGCCATCAAATACTCACTACTCCTTTGAACGATGGAGGTACAAAACCGCAGTACCCAGGCAGAAAACAGCTGCAAAGCAGCACCTGAACACAATACACAACAGTTTTTAGTCAGCATGCTTAGAAAGTATTTTTCTTAGGCACCATTTCTTATCTGCCTCAGTTCTAGCTGAGCTGTAAAAACAGTAGAGCAAGCTTACCTGTACTACATCTTCTTTGGACTCAAACTCAGACATGACAACTTGCTTGCCATCTGTCAGACGAGTCATAGTAACAGCAAGGCGACCACTGGCCATTTGGTGCGCATTAGATGGAACATACTTGTGCAAAATACACTCCAACCAGTGAAAAACATTGATTGAGGGGTTAAATGGTCCAAGGGTAAAAGCCTTCACTTGCTTGGCAAAATGAAGCATCTCTTCCCGAATAGCAACTGTAAAATTGAGGATTTGGGTAATGCATAATAATTACATCCAACAGAAGTAATTGTAGGGCAAAAGAAAAAGTTACTTACTTAGATTCATTTCACAAACCACAGCAGCTGCTACCAGAGATCCAGCCGATGAACCAAGGATGCAAGGTGCAGAGTGCAGTATCCACGGTGCATAATGTAGGAGGCACTGGGCAACTCCTAACTGGTAGGTGGCCAGGAAGCCTGATCCAGAGAAGGAGATGGACCGAGGACCTTCAGTGTACTGACAACTGGAAACACCTGGGGTCATTTTCTAAGGTTTTTCAGTGATCTGTTTCAATATTGTAGATGGTGAAAAATTCCTTTCAAAAGTAGACCACGCTAAGACAAGCCTAGATGAACTATCCAGTGGGATCTGGGAGGGGTTTCACAATCAGTGTTTTTAAATACATCACAATTAGACATACCGTATTGGTCACGTCCATGTGATTAGGGGGTTAAATGAGGATTTGTAATGTGGCGAGGCTGTGTTCTTCCATGGTTGCCATGGATAAGCATGCGTGTGTGCAACAGAGAAGGGCAAAATATTTCCACAGGCATACATATTATTTGAATCAAAAACACTGTACAAAAGATATGAGCAGGTCTATGGGACTCCATCCATCCATCCATCCATTTTCTTCCACTTATCCTATTCAGGGTCGCGGGTGAGGGCTGGAGCCTATCCCAGCTGCCATAGGGCGAGAGGCGGGGTACACCCTGGACAGGTCGCCAGTCTGTCGCAGGGCTAACACAGAGAGACAGACAATCATTCACGCTCACATTCACACCTACGGCCAATTTAGAATTACCAATTAACCTAACCCCACTACTGAGTCCCATAGCCCCCAGTGGGGTTATGGGACTCAGTTTACATAAACTGATGAAGTGTGGCAGTGTGCAAAACTACCATCTGATAACAATAAAACATTTCTGTGGTGCATTCTCCCCTTTAATCAGTATCATATATAGCAATGGTTGTATTTGATATTTTGTTTATGAATAGTTCCACACCGGAAACTAATGGGACTGTTAATATTTAAGTCTAAATAATTAATTTTGTTGTGCTGTGATCATTACTTCACTTATGTTAACACTTTGATTGTCAAGGATGTGTGGTGTGGTGTTTGTCCAGCCAAGAACAATGTTAAGGTTTAGCTTGGGACTATGACCAAGACTACTGTAGTAATTAATGACTTCCGCTCAGTGCTCACATCATGCAGTGTAGACTGCTGGGCACTGGAATCACATGAGATCTTTGACTCCTGACACATAATGTTACTATTGTCTACAAGTAGACTACTCTTGCCTTTCTAAAAATAAAATTAAATTCGTGTGTGTATTTGGTGCTACCTAATGAAGTATGGTGCACCAACAATAAACTAGCTTTTCTGACTTGCTATCTTAAGTTCACCTGATTCTTCTAAGACAATTCATTCTATAGTATTATACATAGTGTACACAGACATTAAAGATGTAAAGGGAATGATCAAACCACCTGCTATTACCTAGCCATGGTTTAACTTGAGTTGCTCTGATATTCTGCTCAAACCATGCCAACCAGGTGGACAGTTTAAGATGAACGTAAGCTATCCAGATAGCTTAATGTAGCTAGACCAGAGTTTTGTTATATATCATTTAGTAAAAACCTACATGTTGTAAAAACAATTTATCAGACTTATTTCCTTTCACATGTGAACAAAATAAGATGTAATGTTAGTTTCCAGCCTATTTCCATCGGTACATTGCCATCTGTCAATCTATGCTATCTACACCAAATTAGAAAAGTGGGGATGGATATGTAGGGTGCCTTTTGAGGGAAGCCTGTGAAACACACAGTCTTCACAAGTCTGCATTTTATAAATTCTACAGCTGCAACTGAACCAGAGTTATTATACCTAATGGGTCAAAATGCTTTTAAGCCCAGAACTGTAAAAATGTATGCATTGTCAAAGATGGATGTAGTAAAGTTTAGGTATCTCCAGATGACTTTGAAGAGTAAACCTACTATGACTCAGCCAATCTAGTTTAAGACCTGCATATCATTATAACATATGACAGTAACTTTTTGTCTTTTTCTTAAGACTGAGAATTAGAAGGCCAACTAAACCACTCTAAGTTCTCAAGTTAGTTATTAGAAAATCTTAAGTATTTTAATCACTGAATTTTAAATCCTATTAGATTTACCACAGCACCCCCTGCTGGTATAATTTTGACAGTTCAACAGTCAACAGTGAGTACTGTGAACATGTAAGGACTACCTACTTTCAGTCTATCTTTGTGGTCTTTATAGTTGTCTTTCTAAAGAAGTTGCCTTTAAATTTTTCATCTCTGCAGTAAATTTACATTATAATGCAATACTGTGCAAAAGCCTTGAATCACCACTCATTTCTTCATATTTTGCTTCCAAGGAGCCAGACCTTCGTGTAATTTTTTAAAAGTGGTCTTGAAAAATAGTCCTCCAGGCTTTCTGAAAGTCTTTCAAAGTTTTTCTTTGGACATTGGCTGCTTTTCCACTCATTTTCAGTCCAGTACCTGACCATTTTCAGAGGAGTGTTTTTTTTGTTTGTTTGTTTTGTTTGTTAAGCCACTTAACACTGACCTATGAATCATTCGACCATTAAAAAGGCATCTAACTCAAGGGATGAACCAGTGTTGTGTCTACACATAAAGGTCAATTTAGCAAAGAACCAGTTTTAAATAGGCACCTTGTTACTAGCAGCCTACAGCAAAAAGCATAACTTGTTCCCATTTCTTTAGTCGAATCTATGAAAAATTCTAAAGATAGGCACAAAATAGTATTTCTGCACCAACAAGGTGATTCCCAAAGAGAAGAGCTATTAGCCGAAAACCTATATGTCTATCTATATCTAGGCATGCTGTGCAGTATGTCCTTAAAATATTTGAGGAAACTGGACAAGTGGAAGACAAAAGAAGAAGTGGCAGGCCTAAAAGATTATCCACAGCAGATGAACAGTATCTGAAAGTCATGTCCTTAAGAAATAGAAAAAAATCCAGCAAAGACCTGACACAGGACCTGAGAGATGCATTTGGCCCTTCAGCTGATCCATCTACTGTTCACTGAAGCCTCATCAGAAATGGTTTGAAATGGTTTGAAAGGGTGGCTGTTAAGAAACCATTCTTAAGGAAGGGGAACAGGGAGAAAAGGCTGAGCTATACCAAATTACACAAGAACTGGCAACAGGTCTTATGGAGTGATGAATCCAAATTTGGAATTTTTGGTTCAAATCGTTGTCAATATGTGTGGAGGAGGTCAGGAGAGAGGTACAACAGAGTAAAACACAGTGGAGGCTCTGTCATGGTTTGGGGCTGCACTTCAGCAAGTGGTGTTGGAGATCTTATCAAAATTGATGGAATTAGAATGTAGAAAAGTACTGTCAGATTTTGATCCAGCACCCAATACCACCTGGAAAGTGTCAGATTGGCAACAGCATTTATAAGCATGACAATGATCCCAAACACACTGCCAATGCAGTAAAAGCATACTTGGATTTAAAAAAAACAAAA
>VUQI01043681.1:0-13387 GCA_015106735.1 Paratilapia polleni | reverse complement strand
AGAGTTTTGTAAAAAAAAAAAATATATATATATATATATATATATATATATACATATATATATATATATATATATATATATATATATGGCTGCAGTCTCTCAGGACAGACTTTGGGATGATGTACAGTCTTACACACTATTAGCAACGTGCTTAAAAGAGGTCCTAACTTGGTGTTCTGGAAAACACATCAGGTTTCAACACTCACATTATTCTTGACATAGTGATGGACATGAAATTCAGTATTCACAGACAGAATGTAAAATAGATGAAGGATCTGAAACATTAATTCCTAAGGAGAGAAAGGACACCTTTTATCTCTATGACTCATAGAGTTTGAAAGAGAAGGAGAAATAGCAACAGTAGGACCTTAGGAGAGTTAATATGCATAGTAGAACCTATTATATTTATAAAATACCTCAAAGTATTTTGCTTACTGTGTATGTTTTGCTGACATTTACTGTCCTTCCAGGCATAATACTGTTTGTTGTTGGAATCCGTTTTAAGTGGAGTCTCTATTCATCTGTTTCAACTGTTTCATGCATTTCTGTTGCTTTCACCTCCGGATTCTGTATGATAATATGTGTTTAGTTCTGCTCAATGAGCTTTTAGTACATTTCAAAACAAGGGCAATGCCTCCAGACTTCAGCAAATATCCAATATACTGTACATGCTTACATGTATTAATGATTTACACTCACTTAACATTTTCATTATCCTGTTTTCCTATTATCAGAAATGTGAATCACTGTTAAAGTGTACTTGTTTATTAATTTGTCCTAATTAGTTGGATTTGTAAATATCTATGATAAATAAAGGGAATAACAGTAACTTAGTGAGGTGTTGGATCACCATTTGCCTCCAGAACAGCTTCAACCACCCAAAGCTGCGTCCACACTGGAAGCAATTTGCTTGTTGCACATCGCTTTGAGGCTGACGGCCAGTCGCTGATGTTCCTGGGTCTGGTTGCCCAGGTAACCCTGTAATGTACTTATTACCAGGTCATATGTCAGTCAGCATGATTCTTCACTCTCATTGGTAGCTGTCTCAATCACCTGGAAGTTGAGAAAAGTCTACGTCAGGTCTCGCCCACTTCACGTTGCCAGCGGTTATTTCGCCTGCAGTCGCTTTAAGTCACGGAATGTCTTTCACTTTCTATGGTCTCCACGTCACTTCCAGTGTGGACGCAGCTTTTCTACAACTCTCTGGCACTCTGCTAAAGGGATGAAGACCATTCTTCCAAAAGATATTCACTAATTTGGTGTTTTGATAATGGCATTGAAGAATGCTGCCTAACAAGTCAGTCCAATGGCGTGGGTTGAGAACTGGTGATTTTGCAGTTAATGATACAGGTGATGTTGTTCTCCGTAGAGGATGTTGTAGGCTCTATACTCTGCTGAGTCTGATGTTTAGTTATATGTTCATTATTTAGTACTCTGACTGTGTTTTACTCTGTTGTGGTCTGGATCTGAGGAAACTGTAAATGAAATAACAATTGTTCAAAGTCTCAGTCACAAAACATCTAAAGACTTATTTAATCTGTTCTTTGATATACTACTAAATTAAATAGCCTGAGACATGATTGTTTAATAGGATTTTTTTTTTTTGCACTTTCCCCACCAGAGTATTGTTTTGAACTTACCAGTGAATCATGAATCACTAATTATTCAAGACCTATCACAATATTTTGTTGTTTTTTTGTTTTTTTAATTTAATTTTCTTTTTTGCACAATTTGTAGACAAATACACATATTTGATTTATTACCACAGGGAAAGAGATTCACATAATAAATTTACTGATTTAGTCGCAAACTGATTTCATAACAAGAGTTGAAAAGATGAAAAGTGGACTACCAATGCCTGTTGAAACAAAAAAATTGGCCTGCTATGTGCAATACTATACTTCAGTAACACAGTAGTGCTCACTTAATGCTCTACCTTGCCACTTAACATGAGCACTGCTGCGTATCCACATCCAGCATCTGCACTCTTTTGTATCTTCCTATATTATGTTGTCTTCTCCTTACTGTACCACCACATATCCTACATCTTCTTCCTTATTCATGGGTAGGGTGTTGCCCTCAAAAAATGTTTATCTGAGCAAGCTCTCCCATGATTATAAATTGTTGTAACTCAGTTGCAATCAAATTCAAATTATGCAAATATGTTTCACAATTTTCACGCTCATGACTTGCACCTATCTGCCCAGCAGATTTTGACAGTTAGACTCCATGTGATGACTAATGCAATGAAATAATGCCAACATATTTTGGAAAGTAAACTATTCAACAGATACAAATATTATCCATTTTGCTCACAAAAGCATGCTAACATAAAGGGGGACGTGCATATGTGAATATGTAACACACTGTTTTGAAGGATTTCAAATACTGTTTTGAATTGGATTGGATTGCACCAATGCAACTGAGTAAAACTGCAATGACTGTTGTAAATTAATAACTTGGTGGCTGCAGTAAAAATGACAAGACCAAATGAATGGATTGAGTATGGGGTAGTATAACTCTGTCTTCTTATATTTAAAATTTATAAAAAAGAATTACTGCATTAAAGGCTAATTAAAATGTGGGTGTAAACTTATAAAACTGCATAAGAAGAAGCAAAAATCAATCAATCAATTAAGTAATTAATTCATTAAAAAATAATTTAAAAAATACATTAGTTGCAAAGAAAATATATGGACTTTTCCTTTACAAGAAGCAGCTGAAATCTTTACTCACAGATGAGGAGGAGGACAGGGGAGATGATTAATTGGTAATTAAACAAGAATGGGGATTTTCTCCACACTGTTGGTTTCAGTGTTTAGCTGTCTGCGAAAAACAACAGATAAGGAAAAATAGCCTCTAGTATGATGGTCCATTAATTTAAAGATGCACTCAGGAATTGGTATCTGTTGCATTATGTACACTGACGACTCCAGCATGACATGACATACTATATCTGCAATGAAATACAGATGGATCCCATTCTTTATAGCAGCAGGCCATCATTCTATGTGCATTATTCAAGCCTGCCAAACCAACATTTATTATTAACCAATGTGTGATGCAACATCAGGAAAACTACAGATATATTCAACAGATGCAGCTTTTAAAAAGCTAATAAGGTAATGCATCTGGCAAGTCAGAAGTTTCCAAAATTTCATAATTGTATGCGTGTATACAGTACAGTGTATGTGGGATGACTGGCATAAAATGAACTGTTGATCAGTGATTTTTTTGTTCCTGTACATAACATGCAAACAAACAATATGATCCTTGTCAGAACAATCAGAAAGTGTTTTGGTGAAAGTATGACTAGTCATAATCTTTCCTAGTGAGATGCCCTTTGTCACTGATTCTACCTTTTGTGGATAGAATTTCAAGCAGGACGTTGACAGATGGGATCAGTGCAATGTTTTCAAGTGTATGGATGCTGTTAGGGGGAAGACAGAGCTGAGTGTGGGCAGTGACCAAAACAGTAAGACTGAGGATACAAGTGGCATAAGTTTCATTCAAATGGTGTCTGGACTTACCGTTACAGATAAGGGGACGCACTCAGTGTAGAGCTGCTCCTCCTCCTCATCCAAAGGAACTAGCTGAGGTGATTCAGGCATCTGATCATGGTGCCTCCTAGGTGAGGTGCCTCCTAGGCATGTTCTACTGAGAGAGACCCTACAAAGCAGACCCAGAACACACTGGAGAGATATCTATGTCTTTGAGAAGGGAACACAAAGGTAAACTCCTGAAGCAGGATGGAGGCAGAGTGAGTTACTTTATGGGCCCTCTGTTAATGTGTTCATCCACCAAATTCTGATCAAAATCTCTTTATGGGATGGCCACAGATCAGTGACAAGATAATTGCTTTCCTGATGAAACCAGGGGAAATCAGATAACTGCTCTAATGAGGAGGCTTAAAAAGCTGATCACCCAATTGCATGCTGGGTTATGACTCTATTATTGTCAATTAGCTTATTTTAGATGTGGTGCACAGTCAGAATGGTTATATGATACAGAGGCATTTGGTTCAGTACAGAACTAACATCCAAACAGTTTTTTTTTATTTAAAAAAAAGAGTACGCTAAAGCACAGTAATAATAATAATACCAGTAATTACTTTATTTATTTGTATATTATTTGTTATTTGTATAGCACTTTTTAAAACACAGAGTTACAAAAATGCTTCACAGTTTGGATAAAACCACACATTAAAGATAACTGTACATGTCCCAGCACACACATATATTCAAACATATGGTCTTACATTCATTGCTACATACATTGCTACCATACACATTAGATGTGCCAAAAAATAATGGGCAAAAGGTTAAGGAACAGATAACCTATGAGTTTTCAGCAGTTTAAAATAAACCCCTGATTCAGCCGACCTGATGGGATGAGGAAATTTTGGGCTGTTCCAAAATTTAGGAGGTCTGCTTTGGTCCAAGAGTGTGGAGATGAGCATCTGTGCGTGGGTCTGTGTGGCCTCTAATTTGCTGTGACAGTGTAGACTTTTCTGCTCAGATATTACACTACAAGAGCACCACAAATATGCATGTATCCTCCAAACAGACTAGGAAATACTCTCATCTGAATTTATGTGTCCGTTGTTTCTCATCTTTCTCTTAACAACACCCCACAGATTCTCTGTGGGTTTCTGGTCAGAGGAGTTGGCTGGCCAATCAAGCACAGTAATAGCATGGTCAGCAAACCATTTGGTAGTAGTTCTGGCATTGTGGGCAGGTGCTAAGTCCTGCTGGAAAAGAAAATCATCATCTTCCTGAAGCTTATCAGCAGATGGAAGCATGAAGTGCTCTAAAATCTCCTGGTAGACACCTGCATTGAATTTGGACTTGATAAAACACAGTGGACCAGTCACCTTCGACACCAGCAGATGACATGGCACCCAAAATCATCACAGACTGCGGAAACTTCACACTGGACATCAAACACCTTGGATTCTGTGCCTCTCTACGCTTCCTCCAAACACTAGGACTTTGATTAGAAGCATCCTGTCTCAGAGTGATGCTGAAAAACTAGTTCATGCATTTATTACTTTGAGGCTGGACTATTGTAATTCATTATTATCAGGTTGTTCTAAAAGCTCCCTGAAAAGCCTTCCGTTAATCCAGAATGCTGCAGTGAGAGTACTGACAGGAACTAGAAAGAGAGACCATATTTCTCCCATTAGCTTCTCTTCATTGGCTACCTGTTAAATCCAGAACTGAATTTAAAATCCTTCTCCTCACATACAAAGTCTTGAAAAATCAGGCCCCATCATATCTTAAAGACCTCCTAGTACCATACTATGCAAATAGAGCACGACACCCAGTTTGGATTCTGGAGACAGACACCCTCTCTACTTTTAAGATTAGGCTTAAAATTCCTTTTTGATAGAGCTTATAGTTAGGACTGGATCAGGTGGCCCTGAACCATCCCTTAGTTACGCTGCACTAGGCCCAGGCTGTTGGGGGCTTCCCATGATGCAATGATCACTTCCTCTTCATCACTACTTCACTCTCCATTTAATCGTTAGTTATTATTAAACTCTTTCTCTCTCCCATAGTGTGTCTTTTGTCCTGTCTCCCTCTGCTCTCTTCTGTTTCCCCTCACCCCCAATCAGATGGCTCCCCTCCCTGAGCCTGGTTCTGCTGGAGGTTTCTTCCTGTTAAACGGGAGTTTTTCCTTCCCACTGTTGCCAAGTGCTTGCTCATAGGGAGTCGTCTGACTGTTGGGGTTTTCTGTCTAATATTGTAGGGTCTTTACCCTAAAATATAAAGCACCTTGAGGTGACTGTTGTTGTGATTTGGCGCTATATAAATAAAACTGAATTGAATTGATTTCCAAATGAAATATAAAATGTTCTTTTATCCGAAAACAGGACTTTGGACCATTGAGCAACAGTCCAGTTCTTTTTCTCCTTAGACCAAGTAAGATGCTTCTGATGTTATCTGTGGTTCAGGAGTGGCTTGATATTAAGGATGTGACAGTTGTAGCCCCTTTCCTGAAGACATCGCTGCATGGTATTTCTTGATGCTCTGACACCAGCCGGTCCACTCCTTGTGAAGGTCTCCCAAGTTCTTGAATTGTCTTTTCTTGACAATCCTCTCAAGGCTGTGGTCACCCCTGTTGCTTGTGCACCTTTCCTTCACACTTTTCTCTTTCAGTCAATTCTCTAATAATATGCTTCAGTACAACACTCTGCAAACAGTTAGCCTTTTCAGCAATAATCCAGTGGCTTACCCTGTTTGAGAAGGGTGTTGATGATTGTCAGCTGGTGAACTGTCAAGTCAGCAGTTTTCCCCATGATTGCGGTTGCATGTACTGAACTAGACTGAGAGATGCACTGTATTTAAACAGTTTGAATACTAATTTATACAAACTCAAAATGAAATATTCTAATAATCCGAGATAGTGGTTTTCTGATTTTCATGAGCTATAAGCCATAATCATCAAAACTGAAACAAAAAAGGCTTGAAATATCTCACTTTACATGTAAAGAATATAGAATATATCAAGATTTACCTTTTTGACTTAAATTACAAAAAAATATCTTTTTCATTATATTCTTTTTTTTAATGTGCATGAGTATGATGTTATTGCCTTTGTAAGTCTTGTGCCTTACTGCCCTTGATGTATTTTTCTCTGCTAAACAGTGATGTGTTCTCTTTTAGTAAGAAAATCCAAACACCTTCAATTTCCATCAAGGTTTCTAAGTGTTATTTAAAGGTCTGTCGCTGTAAATACAGTACTATATGTTGATCTATTTATCATGTTTCTGTGATTAACCTCTGTACAGCTTAAACCCAAATTATTATTATAATCCTTTCCTATACCCCAAAGAGATATAAAATGTAAATCATTTATTGATTTATTTATTTGTTAATGTATGTAATATTGGTCAGTGGTTAGTTTTTTGTAGTATTTTTTGTAGTGTTTTTATTTTTATAAATTCAAAGTAACTGTACTCATTTTATATACTTAATACAAACACTAGTTCCTCCTGTCTAATTGACACCTCTTCAAAGTCTGATGCACTTTACTGATGAAGTTTTTAAATATTTAACACATAAGCATTTATGTGGTTTATGTATCCTGTCCATTAACACTTAACAGTTTACACTTTAATTAGTAAGTCACCCTCTGACTCTTCTCTCTTTTCTTCTTTTTTGTGACACTGAACATCAGAACATGGCTGGCATATTAAATCAGCCTAATGTTTAAACTTTCCATCTCAGGTTTTTGTGAGTGAATTGCTCTCTGAGTTGTGTGAGCTTGGTAAACAGGTCTTTCCTCACTGGTTTGAACCAGGCGACACTCTAATTGAGAGAAAATAAGCCAAATGTGAAACATCTTATCAAGAGATTAATTTAAATGTTGTTCACAGTCTTAAGAAACTGTACAACTCACTTCAGCAAAAAGGACAGAACTTATACAGAGACAGCTGGATCTGTAAAACTGAATATATGTATACAGCATATATATATACCAAATATACAAGTGACTGAAAAAAAAGGCAAAAAAACCTCACGTGTGAGTTTTAACTTCAGACGTAAACGTAACCTTATATCACTTCACAGGACCTGTTGTGTGTGACTTGAACCTGTTTTGAGTTCACCTGTTGTCACTTTTTCATTGTTTTGGTTTCCCTCCAGGTAGTATAAAAGCTAATTTGCAATGCAGTCCAACGAGAAGTAGCCATAAAATTGGATTAAACAGCTCTCAGCATGTATGCTTTGATCTCTGGTATACAATATGTCTGTATCAGCTGTCTGTAATTTGCTTTGCTCTGTTCTTTTTACAGTATTTGTTTATAGTGTTTTACTTTGTGCAGTCAAGTGAGTGTCTTTGAAAAATATGCTTAATTACAAAACATACACTTCACTTAGGTTTCTCAGCGTAAGACAAACCTCTCTAACAACTACAAAAAGCTGTTTGCGTGAACAACTGTTTATTACATTCTCACAAAGAGAAAAAATATATATTTGTAATCAACTAAAGCAGGATTATTTTTTTTCCTGAAGTGACAGAAGCTTCTGCTAATGTTCTCCCCATGGTCTTTGTTAGAAAATCTAATTATAGTTTCATATTGCTCTCTTTAATTTATTGTCCTCATAAGAATGAGCTAATGTCATTAAGGCAGTGCTTGTCTTAGTATGGTAAGGCCTGGGTCTGATTTTTCATTATGGTGGTTTTCTGTTTAATATAAAACCACAGCAAGATTTTATATTCATAAACAGAGACTTACTCACTATAGAGAAGATTTACCTGTTCCATTGCATGTAGTGCTGTCACTGCACTACAAAATGTGTTTGCTCTATTGATCAAAAGCTCTGTACTTACCCTTATCACACATGGCTCCAGTAAGGTTTGGCTGCAGTAATTCCTATTTGCACAAAGTCATTCTCATGTAGCGAGCTTTGCTGTATTCAAGCCCACTGACCTGCTGACTTAAGCTTGCATTTGTAATATTGTATTTTTCAGACATTTTCTTTTTCCTGTATCCACATTGTAAATGTCAGGTTAAAAGAATAATCCTAACTTGTTCAGCTGCAAAGGAATTAAAAAAAAATAGATTTGAACCTAAGGTATACACAGTTATGACAAAAAGAAACTGAAAGTGGACAAATCTCCTGTGTACTTAATTTCCTCAAGTACACAAAAAATGAATAAATAAATAGACTGATACTTTCCTTTATTTTAGAAGATTGGAGTCTGGTAAACACTTCTGGCTGCAAGTGTTTTTGATCAACATGTAGTTAAAACCCCATTTTAACTTATCAGGCCACCAATGAGCTGGATTATTTTGTACACGATTTATAGTTCTGTACAATAGTGAAGTGAACATGCTTGTGTTGTGGGATGGACCATGCATCAATAGATGAATGAAGCATTTTAAACATAGTAAATAATTCATGAACAACAAAACTTACAATAATCTGCTATATTAACCTTTGGTGAAAAAATTAAAGCTTTATCTGATTCTACTTTGATTGAAGTATGACTGAGTTTAACAATTTTGATCACTTTGGATCTTTGAAATGGATGAGACTTTATTGTCAGAGGTGACAGACCACACTAATATTTCACCTTGCACCTCACACTCCATGTATATTTTTGTAGTTAGTATCATGTGTGGGACTTGCATGTGTTTCCCACACTCATTGAAATGGCAGCTCAGGCGCCTTTGTAATTTTATGATCCTCCAACCCCTCTTTTGATCTTTGTTTTAATCTCAGTTCTCAGTTAACCTCATTTAGCTCACAATACATTTTAATTAGGTCAGAATAAATCACTGTTAGCCCAGAATGGATTCTAATTTCTTTATTTTTAGATTGTTTAGTTTCATTGCAGGTGCTTGTGCTTGCAGGTGCAGATATTGTGTCTGTGTCAAAACACTCTCTGCCAAGGCACCGTCTCACCTCTGTATGACCTCTGTTCCTTATGTCCCAACCTGGTCTCACAGCAGTTTGATTTGTGTTGCTGGAAATGAATTTTCTAATTTCTCTTCGTGTTCCTCAACACAAATTTCCCATTATTTTGTGTCCCTGAACACGACTTTTCATCAGTCCTCTCTCATATGTACTGACTAAAAGGCAAGAAAAAGTCCACATTGAGAGGTTGGAGGAATAAGTTGTCTTGAGTCATCTTGACTTTCATGCCACAGACCCAAGTCTGAGTCACACTTTGACACACATTATTTGTATGGTTTTTAAATATGTTATTAATCAATAATATGTTGCCTTGTTAGGTTTAGCCTTTAAAAAGTAATTGGTTAAGTTTAGGCAATAAAAACTACTGGGTTAGGTTTGGAGAAATACCATGATTTGGGTTAAAATACAACAGTTGACATGTCTTTTTTTTGGTTCACATTTTCCTGGTTGTCATGGTGACACCTCCCTGCTTTCTCTACAAAAAAATAAAAAATATATGTGTTTCTAACACAAAATATATTTCCTGTTGAAATTCATTATTTACAAATTTGAGTTCACTGACACGAAAAACACAACAGTTCATGTCCATGAACCATGCTTTGCTGTTTTACTGTTTCGAGATTCCCCCATGGTCCTTCAAAGACCAGCAGGTTTCTGGTCTCATGAGAGTGTCAAGGTCCCCCTTGCACTCCGTCATCACTGTCCCATAAAAAATACGCTCAGACATGGCACATACAGTTTAACAGTTTCAATATTCCCTAAAATCACCATTTGACCCACACTGGTGGATCTAAAATCCATCTCAATAGATATGGGTCAAATTTGACCCATAACATCCTCATTGTACAAAGCTCCTGTAGATTTGTACATTTTGTAGCTCCTGTACAACAGTAAAAAAAATAAAAAATAAAAAATAAAAACATTAATATTTTAATTTTTGTGTATTTTGGGCCACTTTAGGAGAAGTCACCAGGATAAAAGAATGACTTTTAGGGTATTTTATTCCTGTCAAATGTCAAAACGGGTCAAATTTAACCTGAACAGTATTTAAGGGTTAATATTTGAGATTGGGTTTCTGTTTAGGTTTTTCCTGTCATTCTATTGTGATTCTTATGTTTTGTAGGTTGAGTTTTGCATTTTCTAGTAATTCTACTAGTTTTACTAGTAATTCTAGGAATGCTGAGCTTCAGTTTTACTGTAATAAGTGAGTTCTAGTTACTGTTTAGTGTTTATAGATTGTTTGAAGCCTCTTTAAAAGGTTTACTGTTACTAGTTACTAGGTTTACTAGTCCTAATTTTGAGTCCCGTGTCTTTATTTAAGATTTATGTTCCACACACTGTGAACCATAATCTGATTTACAGATTATGGGTCACAGTACACTAAAGATGAGTACACTAGGTCTGCGTCCACACGTACACGGGTATTATTTTAAAATGGGGATTTTTCTGAGTTTCTTTTTAAAAATATCTCTGTCCACATGAAGACGCAAAAAAACATTCATGGCAAAGCAAGATGTGGCGATATAACCCCAACCGTATAGAAATGCTGGCCAGTCAAAAGCCTACAAACAATAACACGGCGCACAGTCTGAAGGAGATAAAGGTGCACACCTTTGACATTGCTAGACAAGATCTCCGGTTTCCTTGTCCACATGTAAACACAGAAACAGAGTTTCTGAAAATCTTCACCCTTGAAGGAGTTTTTCAAAAGCTTCATTTTCAGTGATCCAATACTCTGCTTATGTGTGGACAAAAGGCCAAAACACATAGTAAAACTACCCACGTATATGTGGACATGGCCTAAATACAAGGCTAATCTCTCTCCAGTGGATTTTAGTGTTTTAGTTGTGTTTTTTTTTCTGGTATATCATCATTGGTCTGTGTTTGAGGACTATGAATCAGGGCTTCACACTGCTCGATAACAAAGATCCATTTACCTGGGGTCAGTGGATCTTTTGATCTCGACTGTTCGGCGTCCCTGTTCTCAGATCAATGGCAGTGCATTTAGTGATACAATAAACAGCACTTATTGTCAAAGATGGGAAAACAGTTAATTAACAGTATGTAATTCAACTTTAGCAGATGTCCCAAGTTATAAAAAGCCACAGCAACCTTGTTAGTAGTTCAGTGGAAGCAGTCAGTAACAGCAAGTAAATCCTGCCACTTTCCTGTAATTTATGGCCCGTTGTGAGGTTAATTCTCCATTAGGAAATCTATGAATTAAAGCACTGCAAGGGCTTAAGTCTAATTAGCAAATTCTTAGTGAAAAGGTTACTTTAGAGTACAGCTTAGCCCCATGTTTGAATCAATGTTCTGACATCATACTGAGGATACTGGAGCTTTTCAATCACCTGCTGTTTTGATTTTTTAATCTCTAAGATATAAAGACAAGAAAGTATTTAAAGTATTGCATTGTTCCACATGTCTTATACAGTCTCCTGCAACAATCTCTCTCGGCCTGTAAACTAGTCTCAGATTTTTCAAAAGATATATAGTTTCTTCATTATCACTGTTTGAGAAATGTGTCTCATTGTCAGATTCTCCTGTTATATCGGATCCCTCCAGCTCTAGAGATGATTATAATTCTCAGTACTGAGACATATTACATTAATTTCATGGGTTTCTGCAGACATATGTCAGCAGATCTGAGAAATGTGATTTGACCCCTGCTGCAGGGTGTAAGGCAAATGAGAACCAATAAAAAGCTGTGGCAGCTTGTCAGTTGCTGTAAACCTGTAAAGGAGAAGAAGGAGACAACATCTCACAGAGCAATGGAAGGACAGAGCAGCAGGGCCAAAACCACTCACCAGCATCTGTGTATGAGAAAGACTTTTGGTGTGTTAACACGAGTTGGTGGTGCACTAGCTAACTGATGAAGGAATTATAGTGTGTTCCAGTTGTTGTTGTAAGTCAGAATTTCCGAGTTCCCAGACGGAACTTTCAACTGGAACGCCCCCTGAAGTCTGATTTCCAACTTGGAAATCGGAGCAGCTTCACCAATGCTGACTTAACAATCCAAGATGGTGGCAGTGAACATAAACAGTATTAAAATTGTAAAACATTTCATCTGTACTGCCACTGTTGTGTATTTGTGACTCACTAAAGCCATATGCAGCACATTGACCAGGGTCTATCCATGAACATGCTGCAGCAATGTTTTTAAGTGCAATAAACAAGCATTAAGCTGTATTGCTAGTGATGCGTGAATGGCTCTACCTTGCTAAGGAACAAGACAAATCCTGTTTTTCCTTGCTTTTCCAACTTTACTACTGGAATGCAACTCGGAGCTGTCAGAGGTGGGAGTGACATCACTCCCAGCTCCGACTTCCAACTTCCGAGGCAAATGGAACGCAGCATTACAACCAATGATACCGCTGAGTGAGTGATCACTACACATGTATACAACATGTACAAAACGATGGAAGTGTTTAACTTTGACCTTTTAGTGAAACATAGTGTTTTCCCAACTGGGCCATCTTGAGCATTTAGAGCTTACCTGGTATCATAAAAATCAGTCCAGACAGAAATATAATTTTCAATTCAATTCAGTTTTTTCAATTCAATGTTATTTATCTAGTGCCAAATCACAACAACAGTCACCTCAAGGTGCTTTATATTGTGGGGTAAAGACCCTACAATATTAGACAGAAAACCCCAACGGTCAAACAACCCCTATGAGCAAGCACTCAGCGACAGTGGGAGGAAAAACTCCCTTTTAACAGGAAGAAACCTCCAGCAGAACCAGGATCAGGGAGTTGCAGCCATCTGCTGCGACCGGCTGGGGGTGAGGGGAAACAGAAGAGAGCAGATGGAGACAGGACAAAAGACACACTATGGGAGAGAGCCAGAGTTTAATAGTAACTAATGATTAAATGCAATAGTGGTGTATAAACACATGGAGAGGGAAGACAGGTGAGTGAAGAAGAAACGCTCAGTGCATCATGGGAAGCCCCCAGCAG
>VUQI01043679.1:3953-14324 GCA_015106735.1 Paratilapia polleni | reverse complement strand
GGTTGTGTTGGTCCCTCTGGCGCAAACAGCACACCCAAGCTGATCCCACAAGTGTTCAGTGGGGTTGAGGTCAGGACTGCAGGCAGGCCATTCCACCCTCTCCACTCCCAAATTCTGCAGGTAAGCTGTGTGACATTGGCAGAGAAGATTTGGAAGTTCTTCATGGGCGCAACCCACATACTCAACTCTGCTACTCAACCCACAAATGCATTTTCCTTGCAAATGTGGCATCATTTAAAGGGTAATGAACAGGCTTTCCAATGGTATGAGATTTATTGCCAAGAAGCATTGTTACAACACAGAAATAATCAACCAAAAACAAATTTCCTTACTTTTGTGCTAAGTATATATATATATATACACACACACACATAAACACATGCAGTGACACACACTTGCATTCACACACACAAACACATATATGAAAGTATAGAAAGAAAGAACAAACATTCCACAGTTACATGAGTCAAGCAGATGCATCAAAAAGGGCAAGACCATTCATTGTATAAAACCTCACCCAAAAGAAACTTAAACAGTTCTAGGTTGATATATTTGTCTAATCTAAAAAAGTGCATCCCACCTATTAGCTGTTCTGTATTCATAATTGGGATATCAAAGATAATGCATTCTTGTGAATGTGTACTGTAGCCATATGTCTTAAAAGTGATGATGAATATAATAATATTAATATGAATGGCTTTGTAAATGAAAAAAGACAGTTTTGTTCTCTTTGGGTGGTAAGTGATAACCACCCTATATTCTCACTGAAAATATGATGATGGGTGCTGAAACTGTCCCCAGTGATAAATCTAAATGATATATACAGTATCAAGGGGCTTATGAGTTTTCACAACATGCTGCTCCTCTGAGCTCTGTGACAAACATCTGCATACACTAAATGAAACGTAGGATTTTTGTCAATGAGCAGCACTGTAAACTGCAGTGGAATTGTAGATATCAACTCTTGACAGGAATTTTGAGACAATATAGAGATTTCCACTATCTATCCTAGGACAGGATGTTGATGTGGTGGAGGAGTACAAGTACCTGGGCGTCCACATCGACAACAAGCTGAACTGGAAGACCAACACAGAGGTTGTACACGAAAAGGGGATGAGCAGACTCTATTTCCCAAGGGAGCTGAGTTCCTTCACTGTGTGCAGCAAAATGACAGAGGTTTTCTATCAGGCGGTTGTCGTGAGCGCAGTGTACTTTGCTGTGGTCTGCTGGGGGAGCAGCATCAAAGCTGGTGACACCCAACAGATTGAATAAACTGACTAGCAAGTCAATGAACAGCACAATGCAACACTCCTTCTCCTCCTGTTCTCCTAGAGAACAGATTGTATCATTCACTATCTTAAATGCTGATGTCAGGGTGGTTAATCAACAAACCATTTAAACTGCTGCTTATCTTCTGGTAAGAATGATGGCAAAGAACACTTTGAATCCTCTTGGTTCTTCTGTAAAATGTTGGAAGCAGGAGTCAGTCCACTTTTAGAAACAGGATATTTCTACCTCTTTCGTATTAATAGTCCTGAAGCTCGGGTACTTTATCTTGACAGCAGCTGACAAACCTGTCAGCCTAATTTCTGAGAGTCTGCTCCTTTGATGTAAGGTCCCCACAGGCAGATTTGTCTGAATATTTTGATGATTAAGGAACACCGACTATGACAGCAGTCAGATGTGAAAAAAAGCATATTAAGCTCCATAAGTAGTATACAGCACATGTTTTTATAGCATTTGACTGCTTTTGTCTGTCACAGGTTTTATCCCAGTGTGCAGTCTGGGTGTGTGTCAGGCTGGGAGGATGAACTTCGGTAAAGACGTCAGCACTTTAAAGTACTTCACCATTTGCGGCCTGCAGGAAGGCTATGAGCCGTTCGCTGTTAACATGAACCGGGATGTCACCATGTGGCTCAGCAAGAGGCTCCCTCAGTTTGTACCCGTGCCCTCCAACCACCAACACATCGAGGTGAGGGCGGGACCCTGGATACATTTCAACATCAATAATATTTAACAAATGTGTTTTCCCCTCCACAAAACTGTGGAATAAATCACCCAAAAAATAAGCTGAGCTGATTGAAACATGCAGACAGAACAGACGTTTCTTTTTCAGGTGACAAGGATAGACGGGACAGTAGAGTCGTGTCCATGCCTAAAGGTTACTCAGAGGTCTTTTGGCTCACAGAACAGCTACACTGACATTACCTTCTACAGACTGAGCATGCCCATTGAGTGTGCTGAATCCAGGTGCCCACCAAATGGCAGCCTCTTCTCACCAAAGAGGGTAAGAGATGCTGTTTATAACACACACAAAAGCAATCCAGTCTGGAGATCAGTAATACAATAATCGTTTACTCAAAATCCAAACTGCATTGGATGGAGCAGAGCTTCTCTTTCCAGGTGTTCTTTCAGTTGCTCAGCAATAACCTTTTCAATAACCTTGGAGACCGCAGGTAACACTGATTGGTCTATAATTTGTTACTTGACATTTGTCACCAGCTTTATAAACTGGAGTAACAACTGTTTTTTTTGAGGGCAGAGGGAACTGCGCTCTCTTCCATAGATTTATTTATAATTTGAGTGAAAGCTACTGAAAAAGTATCTTTATTATTTTTAAAGGAGACAGTCAAATCCCCAACTCTCTTTTGCCTTTGAGTTCTTTAATAATGTAATAATTTTTTGTTACCAACTTATCTACTAGTTTAAAATTAAATTTTATATTCTCAGTTGTGACTACAGACAGTGAAAGTTTGTTAACATCATCATATGAAACCCCAGGTAACAAAGATTCACCCAAATGTCCACATAGTTCTTTGACAGACTCAATAAAATAATTGTTAATGTAAATGTCATTTACATTTATAACGTTAATTTTTAGCTCCATTGTGCCATGCTTGTGAGGATCCTTACTGGCCAATCTCTCTATAATTTCCCAGAGACTCTTGTTGTTACATTTTGCTTATTTAATGATGTTAAGAAAAAATGACACTTTAGCCTTTCTAATCTGGGATATAACTTTATTTCTATGGCCCTTGAAAATTAGCTGATCAGTTACCAGGCCAGATTTCAAAGATTTTTTTCAGGGCTGCATCTCTAGACTTCATCAGATGCCACAAAGCATTGTTCAAACAGGGTAACTTCTGCTTTCTCTTGTGCTTATGATATTTAACTTCTGTGTATTTGGATAACAGCTGTTTAAAAGTTTCCATAAAATTATCACGATCTTGCTGACAGTTTGTATCACTGGCTAATTCTTCCCAATCTGTTTGTTTAATTTCGCTCTCATAATATTTAAAATTTTTTCGGAATATATGAAAAAACTGTGTTTCCAATTGCATTATTTAAAAACTGATATTTTGCTTTTGATAATTTCCTAGCAACAAGTATAAGGTTATGATCAGATAGGCACGTGATCAGATTAAATGTCTTTGAAATACATTCAGCTTTATTAGCAAAAATTAAATCTATCAAAGTTTGAGATGATTTTGTAATAAGTATAGGAGTTTTTATTATCTGTGACATCTGAAACTTAGAAATGAGTTGTTTTAATTTTCATCTGTATGTTTTATCAAGGCAATTTATATTGAAATTTCCCATCAGGCATATTCCTTTGTATCATACCTATTAACAACATAATTTAAGTGATCAAAAAAAGTCATATTTCTCAGTTTATAGGTCTATACAGTGCAATCACATTTTAGGAGAAAGGGTGATCTTAATTCCAGTGAATTCCAATATGTCCCCCGGGATTTCAATTTGATCAGATTTAATGCTGTCCCTGACATATATCATAACCCCACCACCTTTACTATGTAATTGGTCTCATTTAAAAACTTTATAGCCTGAAACATTAAAAACACACGGAATTGCAGGAGTTAACCAAGTCTTAGAAAGACACAAATAATCAAGGTTGGAGTCCATCAACAAATGCTCAAGTTGTTCAGTCTTTGATACAACACTCCTTATATTCAAGTATCCACCAAAAATCCCCTTAGGTTTGACTTTCGGGTCCCAGAGTACTTTAGCATGATTTACAGTCTGAAATAGCTTTATTTTCTGTTGTTTTAATGTTGGAGATTTCACCTTGAGCAAGCCATGTGCGCAGGAGTCAGTTTGTAGTATATTCCCCATAATGTCTTCAAGTTTCGGACAGCCGGAGAAACACCACAGATGCTGTGACCCCGATGCTCTAAAATGGCTTTTCCATTTTTTAAAACAGCAGAGTATTGACCCCATGAGTTAATAATAGGGGGTATTTTTGGTGTTTTTGCTGAACACATTCAGCTGATAATGCAAACAAAAGATTGATGAGAAGAAAGGCCATTTACTACTGTGACTTTTCTTCATCTATTCTTTGAGAAGAAAATCTTTCCCACCACAAATTATCAAATTTTTATCCTATTATGGTATTACTAGTTCAAATAATACATTGCTAATTTTACTTAATAATTACTTTTCTTTGCTCCAGTAAATGAGACTCCAAAAATGTAAAATTCTAATTATACGTACAAATCTTATTATGATAGAAACTAAGTTAAAGATCAGTGCATAGATCATAACATGAGGATGATGGCAAGTTTATAAGCAGCTTACAGGGATGGGTCAGATAAGAACTTGAATGTGTTTAATATGGTTTAAAGTTAATGAAATCATTATGTCAGTCATTGTATCTATTATAGCCTGACTATATTTAGCTCTGTTAACGATGCTGTGCCAGCAGGCAGACTGACAACTTCTACATTTTTTACATATTTTACTCAACTAGCAAAATCACTTTCAACACCTTTCCAACTTGTTTTTGCTCAGTGGGTTAGTATTTTAGTCCCATGAACTCCACTGAACAGAGGTTTCCCCACTCCTTTTTTAGATGAAAACCAATGACATGAACTATAAGGTCTGGGTGATACTGGAGTAACCAGTAACAGAGTTCAACAGATTTATGGAGTTACCAACTTGCTGTGTCAGCACTCTTTTGACTCTTTCCTGTTGCAGTGGTGTGGTGCATTCTCCTGTGTGTTTCTGCAGGAGCTTGAGGACTTTGAAAATGTGTCAGACTTTGAGGTCCTGATGAAGTCGTCTCACAGTCATAATGGTCCTAACGGACCCGACAGAGATGAATTCAACAACCACAAAGATTATAACCAGGAGAAGCCATCCAAGCTCAAACAGCGGTAATCCCTCTGTCCTTTCAACATATCCTTGACTGACTAACAACATTACATTAATGAGGTTTATTGTTAAATCTTCCTTTTGTGATTTTTATTAAGGTTTTGAACTCTAGCACTTTTTAACCCCCTGTCCTGGGGTTTATTTCTTAATCCAATCCAACCATGTGATCTTCCAGGTTCACACTGAAGAGAAACAAGCCAGACAACAGCTGTCCCTCATCTGCTCGTCTGTCAGAGGAGGTGATGACTGATGACAGAGATGGCTATGAAATCCTCATGCATGCCTCTACTGTAAGAAAACTGTTACTAATGAGTAGTAGCTCTTAAATCCAGTGAGCAAGCCAGCTTGATTTTTAGCAGATTTCTGAACCTGGTTTAAAATGTTCACAAAAGTGTTTAAACTCCTTGTATTGGTTTACAATGCCATAATTTGTTGTGAAGCCCTTCAAGAAAGTTTCTGTTATGAAGGACTTCACGTGATTATGCCTATTGCTCTCTCTGCAGTACTACTATTCAGTGCGGATCTTCCCAGGTCAGGAGCCCAGCAGTGTTTGGGTAGGCTGGGTAACATCTGACTTCCACCAGTATGACCCGTGCTTCGAGCTGCACAAGGTCCGAACTGTGACTGTTACCCTAGGAGATGAAAAGGGCAAAGTTCATGAGAGGTTAGTCAAGTATGTTGTGGAAGTGCATGTATAATCTTCTGAGCTGGGTGGCATGTGGCAACAAGGCTACAAGTTTTTTGGGAGTGTGTCTCACCCAACACTATATTAGACACCTGTGTATCAGCTTATTTATGCATAATCAGAGACTTTATATAAAGATGGATGTTGCAACCCATGGTTAGCAAAGTCGTGAAGGGTTTTGAAGCCTCAAGCTGAGCCTTTAAGCTGCCGTTTTGACACTAGACGTCACAGTGAAGGGTGGATCTGACTGAGAAACTGAGGTATAATAAAATCTTATAGGCTAGCAACTTGTCAATCACATGGTAATGCACACCCTGCTTTACTGTCTTTCTGGACTAATGGGGATCATAATTTACCACATTAACATTATTTTGTATTCAGCATTACTTGAAACTAGTGATTGAGCCCATAATCTCATCAGGAAAATGTCTACATAGGCCATGGATCAAAGGAGCTAAGGTCATTATCCTACAGACTTCTATATAACTGAAAAACGTTTTTTTTGTAAGAGGCTGCAAACAAGCTTTTAAATGCTGTTTAGTTGGCCATTTTAACATGGAAGTCTATGAGGATTGACTCAGTTTTGGAGCCAGCCTGAAGTGGCCAGTGGAGAAACTGCAGCTTTTTGCACTTTGGCTTTGGCTTGATATTTCAGCCCTTCCGGTTGCCTCTTGTTTGTAACACGGTGCATTACCTTGCTGGAAGTAGCAATTTAAAGTTGGTAAACTCTTGCCAGCATCAGTACTGAGATCACAGGGGAGTCAGGCTGTGTTCAAACCATGACTGAGCTTTAATTCAAGGGGTTTTACAAAAATTGTGCATTAATCACAGACATTTTTATACGTAATCCCCTATTTTCAGAATATCAAAAGTAACTGGACAAACTAATATCATTTTAAATATCCATCCATCCATTTTTTTCCACTTATCTAGTTCAGGGTCACGGGGCGGGCTGGAGCCTAACCCAGCTGTCACAGGGCGAGAGGCAGGGTACACCCTGGAGAGGTCACCAGTTTGTCACAGGAGTTTTAAATATAAGGTTGTTTTTAATAGGGTCTTTACCCTAAAATATAAAGCGCCTTGAGGCGACTGTTGTTGTGATTTGGCGCTATATAAATAAAATTGAATTGAATTGAATTGAATTGAATTGATACTTGTGTGAAAATCCTTTGCAGTCGGTGCCAAATCACAAAATGCTCTGTTTCCTCCCTTGAGATGCTCTGCCAGGATTTTGCAGCAGCTGCCTTCACTTGTTGCTTGTTTGTGAGTCTTTCTGCCTTCACTTTTATCTTCAGTAACTTAAAGGATGCCGTCCAAGAAGGCATCTCTTGATTATGGACTTCAACTTCCTCAAGAATGTTCTTGACTTGGTTAGATGTTGTGAAGTTGTTTTTCTTAACCATGGAAATAATTCTGCCGTCATGCACATTAGTTGTCTTCTGTGGTCTTTCAGACCTTTTGGAGTTGCTGGGCTGGCCAGTGCATTTCTTCTTTTTAAAAATGTACTAGATTGTCAATTTGACTACTCCTAAAGTTTTTGCTGTCTCTCTGATAGCTTTATTTTTTGTTTTTTTCAGCCTAATGATGGCTTCCCTCACTTGTACCAACAACTCTTTGGGCCTCATTTAAAATTACACTGAAAAGCAATAAAATACAAATTTGACACTTTGAATCAATTTCAGATATTCTATCTGCTTCATTTGTCAGGAAATAACAAAGGAACAGGCCTTACCTGGCCATGAAAGTGCTTGTCAGTCAATTAATTTGATCATCTGAAAAAGGGGACTATGTATAAAAATGGCTGTAATTTTTAAACAGTTCATGGAAACTTTTTGTAAAACCCCTTGAATTAAAGCTGAAAGTCTGCATTTCAATCACATATTGATTGTGCAATATAAATCCACTGTTGTGATTTAGAGGCAAACTAAAATGATTGTCTTTCTCCAACAAATTATGGATCTAACTCTACATTTCTTTCCACTGTGTCCTACAGCATAAAGCGCAGTAACTGTTACATGGTGTGGGCTGGAGAAAGCAGCAGTCCCGGTCAGGGGAGGAACAACGGCTTAGAGATCGGCTGTCTGGTTGACACTACAAATGGTCTGCTGACCTTCACAGCCAATGGCAAAGAACTCAGCACATACTATCAGGTAAATATATGAGGTGGTATTCCAGGTTTTTGAATGTTCCTTTTTTTATACCCCCTTTTATTTTGTTTTCTATAACAAAATAGGCATATTTTTATTTTTGGCACCAGCTGTGATGAGCCTGTGTCTCATTCTTTTCTAGATGAGAACATATTATGTTCACATTATTATGCACCTTTTCTTGCCTACTGTCGCAACAAGCACCAGGTATCCATGGACCTTGTGTGTTGGGCTAAATCTGGTTGGCCAGTCATGGTCTTTATTCATCCCAAAAATACTTGTTTTAAAATTGGACTGTTTAGTCGGTCTTATTTGGTCCAAACATAGGTCAAAATGGACTACATATATAGTTAGGTCCATAAGTTTTTGGACAATGAAACAATTCCTGTAATTTTGCCTCTGCACACCACCACAGTGGATTTCAAATCAAACAATCAAGATGTGATTGAAGTGCAGACTTTTAGCTTTATTTCATCAGGCTTGACAAAAGTATTGCAGTAACTTTTTAGGAATTACAGCCATTTTTATACATAGTCCCCATTTTCAGAGGTTCAAAAGTAATTGGACAGTTGACTGACAAGCAGTTTCATGGCCAGGTGAGGCCTGTTCCCTCGTTATTCCATGATAAATTAAGCAGATAAAAGATCTGAAGTTGATTCCAAGTGTTGAATTTGTCTATGCTGTCTTTTCCCTGGAACTCTAAGTATAACATCCAAAGAAATGTCGATGCAAATGAAGGAGGCGATCGTCAGGCTGAAAAACAAAATAAACCTATTAGAGATAGTAAAAACTTTAGCAGTGTCCAAATCAACAATCTGGTACATTCTTAAAAGGAAGAAATGAACTGACCAGCCCAGAGGACCAAGAAAGACAACTTAAAGTGGATGATTGCATAATTCTTTCTTGGTTAGGAAAAACCCATTCACAGCATCCATCCAAGTAAAGCACATTCTCGAAGAGGTAGGCATATCCTTGTCAAAGTCTACAATCAAGAGATGCCTTCATGAATGTAAATACAGAGGTTATAGAACAAGGTGCAAATCACTGGTTACACTCAAGAACAGGAAGGACACATTACACTTTGTCAGAAAACATCTGAAAGAGCCTGCCCAGTTCTGGAAAAAAATCTTTGGATGGGAAGAGAAAAGCATGGAGAAGAAAAGGAACGGTGTGCAGGGCTATATTCTCTGCTCAGATTCAGCCACTGATCGGACGGCTCTTCAGAGTGCAAATGAGCCAAAGCATATTGTAAAAGTAACCCAAGATTTTCTCAAGGCAACAAAAGAGATATTCTTCATTGGCCAAGTTAGTCACCTCATCTCAGGCCAACAGAGCATCCTTTTCAGTTACTGGAGACAAAACTGAGGGCAGAGAGATGCACAAACAAGCAGCAACTGAAGGTGGGTGCAGTAAAGGCCTGGCAGAGCATCTCAAGGGACATCTGGTGATGTCCATGGGTTCCAGACTTCAGGCAGTCATTGACTCCAAGTATTAAAAACAATCCTTATATTTAAAATTATGTTAGTTTGTCCAATTACTTTTGAGCCTCTGCAATTGGGGGACTATGTATAAAAATGGCTGTAATTACTAAACAGTTAATGCAATACTTAAAACCCTTGAATTAAAGCTGAAAGTCTGCACTACAATCACATCTTGATTGTTTGATTTAAAATCCACTGTGGTGGTGTACAGAGGCAAAATTCCAAAAAAATAAACCCACTGCCCTCAAATCAACTTTTCATTTGTCTGAAGTCTAAAACACAAATGAATGGTACGTACAGTGGGTTCAGAGTATTCAGACCCCCTTTCGCTGTTTTGAAATTTTGTTATGTTGCAGCCTGATGCTGCAATCGTTTAAATTCTTCTTTTCCTCATTAATCTACACTTAGTACCCCATAATGACATACTGAAAACAGAATTTTAGGACTTTTTGTAAATTTATTAAAAAAAAAACCCTGAAATATCACATTTACAGAAGTATTCAGACCCTTTACTCAGTACTTAGTTGAAGCACCTTTGGCAGCAATTACAGCCTCGAGTCTTTTTGGATATGATGCATCAAGCTTTGCACACTTGGATTGGAGAATTTTCTGTCATTCTTCTTTGCAAATTCTCTCAAGCTCAGTCAGGTTGGATGGGCTCTGGCTTGGCCACTCTAGGACATTCACAGAGTTGTCCCTAAGCCACTCCTGTGTTGTCTTTGCTGTGTGCTTAGTGTCATTGTCACTAGGCCCTTCTCCCTCGCTTGCTCAGTTTGGCGACCAGCTCTTGGAAGAGTCCTGGTTGTGCCAAACTTATTTCATTTGAGAATTATGGAGGCCACTGTGCTCTTGGAAACCTTCAGTGCAGCAGAAATTTTTTTGTAGC
>VUQI01043673.1:0-12770 GCA_015106735.1 Paratilapia polleni | reverse complement strand
GGGTTCAGTATCTTGCCCAAGGATACTTCGGCATGCAGACTAGGGGAGCCAGGAATCGAACCACTGACCTTCCGATTAGTAGACGACTCGCTCTACCTCCTGAGCCACAGCCGCCCGCCCAGCAGTGCCAATGGAGGAGAGTGGTACACCTTCCAGACATGACTAATTAACCTTTCCTCTTATAGTAGGCTCAGGGCCGGAGAAGTGACACACAGACAAGACGCTCTGCAGTGAGCTGGAGAGCAGGCAGCGCTCCATAGCCAGGCGTACGGAAGTGGAGCACAAACTGTGCTGATATAAGAGTGCATAATAAAAGAACTGTGTGTGTGAAAATAGTGTCTCGCTCATCCTTACTGGGAGGACTCACTGTGGCAGGGTAACTGCTACTATTATTATTATTATTGTTGTTGTTGTTATTATTTTATCATTTCAGCTGCTATAACAACAATTTCCCAAATATGTGATGAATTTCTCATTCTCATTCATTCTAATGCCAGAATTGATTTTACCTTTTCTCCCATTAGATGGTTTCATTTACTCTAAAAAAAAAATTAATTAAAAAAACAATGAAAAGCTTAACTCCAGGGAGGCTGACAGGGAGGTTGTTTAAACAAAGATAACTGTCATCAGACTTATGGAAGATAAAACAAGATGTAAATATAAACAGGAACCAAAACTCAACAAATGCTTAACCAGAAACCAGTATCAATAATAACTTCCAAGACATCACAGTAATGTTAACCAACTGAAGATCAAAAGTGGAAAAAATAGGCTAAAGAACAGACTGTTGCTGTCTAATATTAAGTGTGAGTAATGAAAGCGCTTGAAATTAAACTGCAAAAAAATGACTGTTAGTAAGCACTGAGGAATTATTTGAAAAACTGTACAGTTGTCTATGCTACCGATAGCCTATAAGCCAATTCACACAGTCAGTAGAAACTTAAGTGCTGAAACGATTTCAAGTGAAAGTGCTGAGTGCAATAACAATAATGCTCTGAATAATAAAACACTAAATAGTGGAGATGAATAAGACATCAAGTTACAAAACCAAAACTGTTTCAGAGTAAATCTACTGTTCATCTGTGAGGGTACAAATTGGGAGGAACAGCGAACAGATGTATGAAAAATATGACACCGAGTACACACACACAGCATGTAAAAAGTTATTCTCCACTTCACAACCATTACTACCAAGCTGCCAATATAGACATCTGTAGAAACTAAAAGTTAGTTATACAAAAGTGATTTAAAGTGAGAGCCAGAATTATTATTGTTCATGTAAGATAGTGAGTACTGCTGACATCAGATCTCCACAGTAGTCATGTTTGGTGTTTAGCACACACATTAATTTGTATAATACTGTATAATACTGCCTGAAATGAAAGCTGAAATGTCATGATTAACCACAGCTAACAAGTTTCACATTATCCAAGAATTTTTACATGTCTCACACATTTCTATCTATCCCTGCACCTTTGTTTCTATGTATGTAGCCTTAGATATGGCACCACTGCTCTTCATAAATAATAGAATGACAGAGCTGTTGGCAAAACAGCTGTACACTGCAGGAAAGCTGAGCTTTCACGTATTGAATTACCTCTACAGAGAGCTAGAGAAGAAATGATGGGAAGATGAAGGCAGAAATACATGCAGACAAAGTTATTCTGTCAACAATTCTTGACATTTTTTTTCTTTTGAAGTTCAGATCAAATGCCTTTTCAATTTACATGAGATCATCCCATAAATACATAGCTTTTATGAGCATAGGTTTGAGCTGAGTAATTCAGAAGAAGAACATTATGTTCTAAAATGCTGAACTATTTCTTGAACTCAAACAAAAATCTTTGCTCGTCAGTCTCTTGTCTCTGTACAGAGGTGAACTTAATATGTGGCTGCCCTATACCATAAAGATTGTTTTCAGTCTTTATGCTAAGCTAAGGTCTTTTAAAGGAGAGGTAATATTTTTGAAAATTTGAATAGACCCAGCAGAGCTTTGTCCGCTTGTGATTTTTTCTTTTTCTTTTTTCTTTTCTTTTTTTGTTTTTTAATTAACTGAATTAATTTGTCTCATTTAGCCTGTCTGTTCTTTTATTCATTCGTTTTTGGCCTGTATATGTTGGAAGCAAGGTATGTGGGTGGTTACACTGAATATGTGACTAAAATAATAAACCATGAAGTTTGCAGGCCATAAGACATTCTTGCAAATTACACAGGTTACAATTAAGGTTTCTTAAAAAAAAAAAAAGAAAAAAAGAAAATGAACATACAGAGAGATGAAAAATGAAAATAAACTTAAACTGCCACTGTGACACGCAAGAACACATTTGAGTCAGTGTTTTTTAACTCTTCAGCTCAATTTCAGTTCTCTAAAAATGTACACTGTTGTCAGTACAGTACAGTACAGTACAGTAGAGAGATGATTAGGAAATGTTACTTTAAGACAAAAACAGTTCTCCTTATCAGTGGTCCTAAAGCTCTGGCCATGGATGTCAGAACTATGGGTGGTCTGTTTTCACCTGCAGACTGTCTTTGCATGAACAACTTACAGAAGGACACAGCTCTCTTGACTCAACTCCTGACCAAAGCCTTATCATATTTTACCCAAGGTTCATCATATCCTAAATATCTCATAGTACCATATTGTCCCACAGAGCACTTTTCTTTTAGGGTGCTGGCTTTCTTGTGGTTCCGAAAGTAGAGCTGGGGTAGAGCCTTCAGGGTCTTCTGTTGTGTGAAAACTTGGATTCAACTCTAGACTTGCATGTTCCTGATCTGTGGATCTGTTTCAGCCTGACGGTTACTGTGGTCTAAATAGAAAACATGTCTTCCTTCTTCCTACTCTTGAGACCAAACAAAGTCATGCCCATGACACCAGGAGGCGGCGCATCCAGCGCAATGAAGGTGGGGTTAACTTCCAACTCTGAGACTAGGTAAAGGTAGGATCCAGATTTACTCTTTGTTAATCCACCATTCAATTCATCACCTATAAGTCACAGGGCAGGTGCTTTGAGTTCCTGTGAGCTGTAGTGGCTCTCTGGTATCATATTGCTACATGGTAATGTAAGCTAACTATTGTATAGTTTTGATTAGTAGCCCCCCTTCAGGAATCTCCACTTTATCATGGTGGAAGGGTTTGTGTGCTCTAGTGATCCTAGGAGCTATGTTGTCTGGTAGGGTCTCCCACTGCAAATTGGTTGTAGGTAAAGGTCCAGACTAAAAGCGATTCACAAGACTGTTATGGAGGATAAATTTATAGACCATGATACCTCGCCCGGATTGGGGTTACCAGGTCCCCACCCTGGAGCCAGGCCCGGGGGAGGGGCTCGTCGGTGAATGTCTGGTGGTTTTAGCCCATGGGGCCCAGCCGGGCTCAGGCCGAATGAGCCACATGGGCCACCCCTCCTGTGGATCAGGTGGCAGTTGAAGGCAGAGACCTTGGCAGTCTGATCCCCAGTTGCTGAAACTGGCTTTGGGCACATGGAACATCACCTCTCTGGTGGGGAAGGAGCCCGAGCTAGTGCCAAGAGATACTGGCTAGATGTTGTTTGGCTCACATTAATGCACAGCTTAGGTTCTAAAACCAGTCTCCTGGTGAGGGGTTGGACTCTGTTCCGCTCTGGAGTTGCCCTTGATGAGAGGCGGCGAGCAGGGGTGGGTATACCCCTGCCCACCCCTGCGCCTTCATGTTGGGGTTTTCCCCAGCTGGATGAGAGGGAGTACCCATCTGGTGCCTGACCACTAGGTGGTGACTGATCACCACCTGGTGGTGAGTTGGATCAGGTGGTGGGGGAGAATGCTAGACAGAACTAGCATACCCAAATGGATAATGAGGGTGTGCTGGGAACATCTGACAGGATCCTGGTCCACGAGATCTTCAACTCCCATCTCTGACAGAGTTTTTACAGCATTCCAAGGGAGGTTGGGGACATGGAGTCTAAATGGACCATGTTTCACACCTCCAGTGCTGAGGCCGCTGTGCAGATCTGTGGCTGCATGGGGTTGATGCTTGTTGTGGTGGTAATCCCTGAACCAGATGGTGGACACCCAAGGTGAAGGGAGCTGTCAAGCTAAAGAAGGAGTCCTATCGAGCATGGCTAGTTTGTAGACTCTGGAGACATCTGACAGGTACCGGCAGGCCAAGCGGAGTATGGCTCTAGCAGTAGCCAAGGCAAAAACTCGGCTGTGGGAGGAGTTCGGAGAGGCCACAGAGCAAGACTTTCAGTCAGCCTCAAAGCCATTCTGGCAAACTGTCAGACAACTCAGGAGGGGGAAGTGGCTTCCTTTCCACACCATATATAGTGGGGATGGGACTCTGCTGACCTCAACTGAGGACATAGTCGGGCAGTGGAAGGAATACTTTGAGGATCTCCTCAGTCCCACTGACATGCCTTCTGTAGTGGAAGCAGACTGTGGGGATGAAGGCGATTAGTCGCCCATTACTAGGGGTGAGGTCACCGAAGTAGTTAATCAACTCCTTGGTGACAGAGCTCCTGGGGTGAATGAGATTTGCCCTGAGTTTCTCAAGACTCTGGATGTTGTTGGGCTGTTGTGGCTGACACGCCTCTGCAACACTGTGTGAATGATGCTTCTTAGCCTCCCTGGGAAGGTCTAGGACAGGGTTCTGGAGAGGACAGTCTGTCTCCTAGTTGAACCTCAGATTTTTGAGAAACAGTGCAGTTTTTGTCCTGGTTGTGGAACACTGGACCAGCTCTTTATCTTCTTGAGGATACTTCAGGGTGCATGGGAGTTTGTCCAACCAGTCTACATGTGTTTAGTGGACTGAGAGAAGGCATTTGACCATGTCCCTCGGGGTGTCCTGTGGGAGATGCTTCATGAGTATGGACTATTGGGCTCATTGGTGCAGACTATCCGGTCCCTGTACAACTGTTGCCAGAGCTTGGTCCGCATTAAGTCAGACTCATTCTCAGTGGGTGCTGGACTCCGCCAGGGCTGCCCTTTGTCACCGATTCTGTTCATAATTTTTATGGACAGAATTTCTAGGCACAGCCAAGGGTTGGAGGAAGTCTGGTTCAGTGGTCGCAGGATCTCGTCTCTGCTTTTTGAGGATGATGTGGTTTTGTTGGCTTCATCAAGCAATGACCTCCAACTCGCACTGGGGCGGTTCACAGCCGAGTGTGACGCGACCCAGATGAGAATTAGAACTTCAAAATCCGAGGCCATGGTCCTCAGTTGGAAAAGGGTGGAGTACCTACTCCAGGTCAGGAATGACTTACTGCCCCAGGTGGAGGAGTTTAAGTATCTCGGGGTCTTGTTCACAAGTGACGGGAGAATGGAGAGGCAGATTGACAGATGGATCGGTGCAGCATCAGCAGGGATGTGGACTCTGTACTGGTCTGTTGAGGTAAAGAGAGCTGAGCGTGAAAGAGAAACTGTGTCGATCTACGTTCCTACCCTCACCTATGGTCACTAGCTCTGGGTAATGACCAAAAGAATGAGATCAGGAATACAAGCGGCGGAAATGAGCTTTCTCCAAGGGGTGGCAGGGCTCAGCCTTAGAGAAAGGGCGAGGAGCTCAGCCATTTGGGAAGGGCTTGGAGTAGAGCTGCTACTCCTCTACATAGAAAGGAGCCAGTTGAGGTGGTTCGGCCATCTGATCAGGATGCCTCCCGGATGCCTCCTAGGTGAGGTGCTCCGGGCATATCCCACTGGGAGGAGACCATGGGGCAGACACATCTCTCAGAAGAGCTGGAGGTGGTGGCCAGAGAGAAGGAGGTCTGGGCGTCTCTGCTTAGACTGCTGCCTCTGCGACCCGGACCCAAATAAGTGGCAGAAAATGGATGGATGGATGGATGGATGATTAGTAGCATGAAGCTAGATTGCTAGCATGCTAGCAATGGCTCTACAGTGTTTGTAGTTATTTTTGTTTTTTTCAGGTTATCTACCAGTGAAATGTTGTGTTGTATACTTTCTCTATGAGTTTTTGATTGATATTATAGCCTTTATTGTGCCCTATATCACTGTTTGTACTTGATGGGGGTTCAGTTTGGGCCTGCTAGGTACTTTCGCACACTGTTGCAGGCCATTTCCTTTGTGTGGGCCTGATTACCCCTTTCCTGCTGTCGCCGGCAGTCGGTGGTGTTGTATTGTGGCCTTATCTGGCTTCTCAGGACATTATGGCTTCACACTGCTGGCAGTTTTGCTGCTGAGGGGCTGTGGATGAGGAGGTAGAACCCGGTCATCTACTAATGAGAAGACTTCTCCATTCAGCATGTTGAAGTGTCCTTGGGCAAGATACTGAACCCCAAATTGCCCCTGATGCATCTATCTCAGTGTGAGTGTGTGTCTGACAGTTAGAAAGTGCTTAAAGGCATAGAATATATATTGTATCCGTAGCTCTGTCTGAACGTGGTAGGGAGAGGGAATGCTCTCCTGACAGGCTTGGTCACAAGTGCTCACATGACTGTAATCATGATTCTGCTCCCAGATCAAAGAGTGAGGAGATGGGTGAAACTGCTAATTGACCTACCCCTGCTCTACCAGGGAAGGAGCAGGGGTCTCTAGGTCCCCATGACTGATCCAGGCCCTGACGGAGGTGTCTGGGAGGGCACATCACAAACTAATTCCTCACCTTGCATTCCAGTGGCAGATGATTAGGATGCTAAGGGCAGATTAAAAAAACAAAAAACAAAACAAAACAAACAAACAAATTAAAAAAAAAACCAACTCAGAAGTGTCAATTCATTACAGGATATACACCCATGTTAACACGAAACTAGACTCTCTTTTTCAATTCTAAGGTTTTATGCATCAGGACATAATAAAAGAAAAAAATCATCTGGTCCTTAGCAGGTCCTAAAATAAGATAAATCCAACCTCAGTTGAAGAGCAACACATGACATATTACACAGTGTCATTATTAATTTAACACAAACTAAGCCAAAATGGAGAAGCAGTGTGTAAAAAATAAAGTACACTATTATGTCTCCAGCCTAGGGCTATCTTGACATAACATGACTTGCGACTCCTCACTCCTCCCACTCCCAAGAAAGGGACAGCAGCACAGAACAATTCAAGATACTGAGCAGCAGTTTATTTGCTTCAGAAATGAACAGGGTGTAGAAGAGGTGAGGATAAGGTCGAGGTGGATGTCAGCTGGCGTTTAAGAGGCTATTGTCCATCCAATGATCCAATCCAAAGACAGCAACTTTATTGAACAGGCCCATCACCAGACTCCACCTTTCTCAGCATCAAACACACACACACACACACACACACACACACACACTCTCTATTGGAGCAGCCAGTAGAGGAAACAGTGTTCAGTGTAAACAAATATAACATATCATCATGGATCATAACATACACCCTTACTGCTTCCATAGGAATTAGTAAATAGCAGCCAGGTGCTGCTAATCAAATGCACTGATTAATTGATTAATGCCAAGAATAAAAAAGACATCAAAGACATTATTATTATTATTATTATTATTATTATTATTTATTATTATTATTATTGTTATTATTATTGCTATATAAACTTGTTTCCTTATATAGAGAAATGGGGGTGTGGTGGTATGCTGATAGTATGCAGATTGCAGGCAGTGAGCACGAGCCCATTGGATTTGGAATATCTGACTCACTAGCATATACATGGCAATAAGAACAAAACTGGCTGGTGCATACGTGTCATGTATCTGACAGTGATTTTGTCTGGGAACTCATTTTTTGTGCAGGATAATAACGTTTCCATCCAAATATTAGTAAATGAAGCCCAGTGTCCTTTGGACAGACAAGACCAACGTGGAGATGTTTGGCCATAATGCACAGTGCCACGTCTGGCAAAAACCAAACACAGCAGATCAGCAAAAACACCTTATATCAGCTGTCAAGCAGGTGACTGAGGTGTGATGATTTGGGATTGTTTTGCAGCTACAGGACCTGGGCACTTTGAGTCAACCATGAATTCTATATGCTAAAGTATTGTAGAGTCAAATGTGAGGCCTTCTGTCTGACAGCTAAAGCTTGGCCAAAATTGGGTCATGCAATAGGACAATGATCCCAAGCACATGAGCCAATGTAGAGCAGAATGGCTGAAAAAGAAATGAATCAAACTGTTGCAGTGGCCCAGTCTAAGTCCAGACCTCAACTCAGTTGAAATGGTGGGACCTTAGCTCTGCATAAACAAATGCCTGCAAACGTTAATGAACTAAAACAATGTTGTAAAAAAATAAAAAGAGTGGGCCAAAATCCCTCCACAACGATGTGAGAAAACATTACTTTAAGTTATTGCTGATAAAGGTGGTTCTACCATCTATTGAATCATGGGCTGTACTTCACTTTTTTTTTGTTTTCACACACTGCTTCTGCATTCTGGGTTACTTTTCGTTAAATAAATAATGACAGTGTTATTGTTCATCTCAGGTTGTATTTAATTAATATTGGAGCCTGGGAAACACCTGATGATTTTTTTTTAATGTCCTGATATGTAAACCTTGAAAGAGGGTGTACTTTCTTCTTCACATGACTTTAGGTGGTTTAATACCTGTTATCCAACAAATTGTGTTCTGGACCACATGCCATCATAGAGCAGTGGTATCATAGACAGTGCTAGGGCTTTCCTGTTTTTGCTACTCTTCACTGCCCTAGAAGGAGTGTGCTAAAACTGACCATCTGATTCCACGCTTCTTTAATGCTGCAGTACAAGTGGCAGGTACAGTTTGGTGTAATTTGTCCAACAAATTATGGACCTATCAATATGTGATTGAACTGTAGACTTTACAATATCAGGAATTACATTTTATACACAGCCCACATTTTCAGAGGCTCAAAATTAATTTGACAATGTGCAGTGAGAGATACTGTCCAATGGACTTTCCGCAGGATTGTAGAGAGCTCCCAAAGTTTTAGCAACCTTCCTGGCCTGCTGGTGCTCAGGAGCAAAAGTTTTGTGCCCACAATCAGGGTTCTGTCATAAACCCCCATAGGAGACTTCATTACTGTGGGCTAATTCAGCAAAGAAGCTCAAGCAAGGTGTGCAATGGTCATCCTACATATGGATCAAAGGCTGGCTGTCGACTGTCCCTCCCAAAGTTCTCGGGCCAGTTTGGAGTGTGTTGTTAAGACCCTTAAAAGGTGTCATTGTCAAGGTGCCCCCCAACACACAGCAGACTGGCCTTTATTCCACCTACTACAAAGATGGTGGCCATCAGCCTTTTTACAACCTCAGGTGCCTCAACCAATATGTAAAGGTACTGCCTTTCAAAATGATTCATCCAAATATAGTAATGCAGTACATCAGAGGAGGGGAGTGGTTTTCACCCTAATTTTAAAAGATGTATATTTCCACATCCCAATTTGCCCAGAACACAGGCCCTTTCTCTGCTGAGCTTTCCAAGGCAAGAGCTTTTGCTGTAAACCAGGGCTTATTGTTGTTGTATGTGCGGAAAGTTTTAATTAGCACATGCATGTCCTCACAAAAACTGATTTAGGATGTCACAACATTAGTAAAATCATCCAGGTCTGTAGCTGCAGGCTCAAAAACACTCAGTGCAGTCAAAGCAGGCCTGTAGTTCCAGCTTTGTCTCATTTGTCCATCTCACCATCTTGATCACATGCTTTGTAGATCTTAGGTTCTGCTTGTAAGTTGGGAGAAGATGAACCAGACAATGATTCAAGAGTCCCAAAGCAGCACAGGGGGCAGAGCAATAGGTGTCCTGTAATGTGATGTAGCTGTGGCCCAGTGTGCTTTTGTCCCTGGTAGGACGCTCAATGTGCTGTCTGTATTTTGTCAGTTCTTGGCTGAGGTTTGATTTGTTAAAGTCCCCAAGAACAAAGAGCAGGGAGTCTAGGCATTTGTGCTCCATGTTAGTTATCTGGGCCCTGTACTATGAAGTGAGTTCAACATACCCAGGGTATCTTTCCATTATCTGTATTCACTTACCCTAACATCACCCATCAAGATTAGCGGTCACACAAAGCTGGTTGACAGCTCACTAAGTTAACCCATTGTTTCCCGATCTAGGTATAAGCGCGTTCACATGAAAGGAGTGGCGTTGGCAACATCTGACCAATCACATTGATTAGTGTACTGGCAGCTGAGCAGCTTATTTTACAAAGGAAGAGTAAACTATAATATTAGAAAAAATATGAAGAGGTTACACACATAATACAAAACGAAAGTAACAGCTGCTGCAGATTAATCAGCGGTGTGAGAGGAAAAGCTCTGTACAGTAGTTTAGTGTTAAAAGTGCTGTATGAATGTGTGGGTGCTTTAAACATTTTGGTCAGCAAGACTGGAAAAGAGCTGCTATATTAATGAAGTGTAGCCTATTTGAAGGTTGAAAGAAAAGTTGGCAAAAATGCCAATTGTGTGAGTTCAATTCAATTCAATTCAATTTTATTTGTACAGCGCCAAATCACAACAACAGTTGCCTCAAGGCGCTTTATATTTTAGGGTAAAGACCCTACAATATTAGACAGAAAAGACAGAAAACCCCAACAATCAGACGACCCCCTATGAGCAACCACTTGGCAACAGTGGGAAGGAAAAACTCCCTTTTAACAGGAAGAAACCTCCAGCAGAACCAGGCTCAGGGAGGGGCAGCCATCTGCCGCGACCGGTTGGGGATGAGGGGAAACAGAAGAGAGCAGAGGGAGACAGGACAAAAAGGTTAACAGACTTATTAATATCACAACTTTATCATTAAGACACGGGAGAATCTGATGAGTTATAATTGAGTGTTTCATTAAATGAATGTTTAAATTTGCATCCGACAGCTTTAGTTTTTATTCTTTCAGCTGCAGCCCCGATGGTGTTTAATGGTCTGAGAGGAAGTAAAGAATTAATACAAAAACAGAATTCAAATGAAGGCTTAGTCTACCTGCCACTGATATATAGTACAAAGAGGTGTCCTGATTTATATATTAATTCTTATACAACACCAAAATTGTTGTACAATTGTTTGCAGCCAAAAGGAAAGTTGCATCTAAAAATCTATATTTCTTACTGATGCTCATCAGGGAAACAAAGACATTAGATGCTATCAAAAAACTTCAGACCCTCCTACTACGCATACAGAGGTCTGAAGGATCTTCCAGGCATAGTGACACTATTTTCTGGAGACTGGATTGATCAGTAGGCAGTGATTTCATACCTGTTGATCTCTAACCTGGAACATAAACTGCTCCAGAGCAGATTAGACATAAGTTACGATATACAGTGCTTAACAAATTTTATTAGACTACCACCCAATGTAAGGTTTATGTCACATCTGCCTTAAAATAACAGTGCTCACAATCAATTTTTATGTTTCTGTAATGGTTAATCCACCAGTATGCTCAAGCTCTTTAATTAAAATTATATTTTTAATGCTAAAATATAATTATTGTTGTTATCCGTGAATTTTCAAATTTACTGTTTTACAAAACAGTAGTGCCCCTCTCTCTCTTTTGTTTGTTTGTTTTTAAGAGTAATCTGGTCATGATTTCTGTAAAGGGACATTGCTGTTGAGTTCTTTTTTTTCTGGTTTGAGCACCATAGGGCAAGTGCTCTGGTTCCATTATGTTCTCTCCAAAACTGGGCAAGTTCAGATAAGTAGCACTATAGGCCATAGGAAAAATATGTGAATAAGATTTTTGAACTCTTTTTTTTCCTGCTGATGCAGAAGTAAAAATTTTTTGTATGCACTCTTCTCTGGGGGGTTTTCTTGATTTGGTAAATTCACAAAAAGATGAAATGAAATGAATGAAAAGTGAACTACAAGAGCAAACCTTCCTGAACCACTCTATCCCTTTTGCTTTTGTCTTTTCCCTGACACTAAATTACACATTATGTGTTAAAGCTTTTTCGCTGTTCCTCTCTGGCTTTCCTCTTCATTCTCCTGCTATCTCTGGGGGAAAAGAAGAAAACAGAACAAAAAGTCTTTCCTTAAGCGTTGCTACCCCCTCAGAAACACCAGGCTGACACACAGTTTTTGCACAAGGTGAACAAAGATCCAATGCATTTTAAAAGTTTCTGTCAATTGAAAACAGTTTTAAATTGCCTGTGTGTCTGTATATGTGTGTGTTTGTGTGTGTTTATGTGTCTGCCAGTCTGCCTCCTGGCTTGATTGCTTAGGTGTGTTGGTATGAGCAGATGAACCACAGAAGATGAGAAAATAAATGAAGAAATGGGTTTATTTGAGGGGCCTGCAGAAACCCATAATATTCAAAAATGCAGACTCACAGTGCTGATATTTATTTCCAAATAAGAATAAGAGGATTCTTATTTGGAAAAAAGGACTCTAAATTAGTCTATATATATATATATGTATAGCTCCGGAAAAAATTAAGAGACCACTCCAAAATTATCAGTTTTTCTGATTTTGCTATTTATAGGTATTGAGTAAAATAAACATTTTTGTTTTATTCTATAAACTACTGACAACATAACTCCCAAATTCCAAATAATAATAAATATCCTCGAAGGTTATCCTGGAAGAAAACTTGCTGCCTTCTGCTCTGACAATGTTCCCCAACTCTGAGGATTGGTTTTTTCAGCAGGACAATGCTCCATGCCACACAGCTAGGTCGATCAAGGTGTGGATGAAGGACCACCAGATCAAGACCTTGTCATGGCCAGCCCAATCTCCAGACCTGAGCCCCATTGAAAACCTCTGGAATGTGATCAAGAGGAAGATGGATGGTCACAAGCCATCAAACAAAGCTGAGCTGCTTGAATTCTTGCACCAGGAATGGCATAAAGTCACCCAACAGCAATGTGAAAGACTGGTGGAGAGCATGCCAAGACGCATGAAAGCTGTGATTGTAAA
>VUQI01043634.1:0-13632 GCA_015106735.1 Paratilapia polleni | reverse complement strand
TTTTTTTTTTTTTTTTTTTTTTTTTTTAGTACTGCAACAGACTGGCGACCTCTCCAGGATGTACCCTGCCTCTCGCCCTGTGGTAGCTGAGATAAGCTCCAACCCCCACCTGTGACCCTGAATAGGAAAAGCAGAAGAAAATGGATAGATGGATTCTTTTAGCATTAGGATTTTCTTATTAGAATTTTTTAAATAAAATATAAAGCTTGTAATTACTGAGAATATCTTTTTATTATATGAATATATTATTAAGAGCATACATGTATGACGATCACTTGAGTAGAATCATTGTTCTTCATGTCAATATGTTATGTGTGAAGTTGTCAGCTGTCTCTGAAAAACTGTGTAGTGTCCGTAACAGTGCCTAACTTGAGTGATACAACAGCAAATATAAACATTATTTTACAATACTTAATTCTTTATAACTTCTATATATATCCTATCCATATGATGTTGGTTCAAGTGTAAAGATAAGGATTTGTTACAGGTTTGTGGGGCGAGTTTTGTGCAGCATGTTGCAGGCTGGAGTGTCTGTAACAGTAACATGCATCATAGGGCAAATATGCAACACATTAATATCCACAAATGAGAAACATTTTGATATGTTTTACTCAATTATATGTCAGATTTAAAAATACATGATTTTAAAAGTACAAATTGATATTCACTAAACTTTCACTTATTATCGTGTACTTGTTTTTAATGAAATGTTACGCATTTGTTGTGAACCATCTTTTTCCCAAGATAATATCTAAGTTGTTGCTGTTACTTAACTTGTGTATGAAAATAAAGAAATTTGCCAAATTTGCCAAAAGAAAAGACATTTACTGGGGTAAACTGGTGTAAATTCTGGTGTAAGTAAAAAACAAAACAAAACAAAAAACAAAGGTATGCAAACTTTTTTGCTCATTAGTTTGTTTTTAGCCTTTTCCACAACCTTTTTCAGTTCTTGTGAATTTGCTTATCTGCCTTGGTTATTCTGCTGGAAGTAAGCATCCAATTATAGATCGCTATGACCAGCTCAAAACTTCTTAACATTTCCTTTGAGTTTCAATTCTAATTTTTTCTGATGCCACTCAAATCTAAAAAATTATGCTCCTTTTTTTCCTTTCCACATGGTAACTAAGCATCATGGGTCTAATACTATCTTGATAATGGCAAAGCTTAACATAAAACACAACAATGGGTTTGACAGTGATTTGAAGAGAGCATTGATTTATGAGGCATCGTGGAACTTTTATGTCAAGAACTGTCTGCAACAGTTACCATGTGTTTATCAGCTAAACTACATACTACAACAATGTGAGGAGCAAAAGAAAAAGACAGGATAAAAAAGCGACACAGAAAGTAAAATGTTCTTTGTTTTAGTAAAAGGATGAAACATCAAGTGCAATTGGGGCAATGGAAAAGAGAACAAAGCTACATATGAGTAGAATAGATAAATGCAAAGACAGAAAGTGCATAAATTAGGGAAAAAAAGGAATAAATACAAGCAAAACCATCAAGTGTTACTGGGCTATGGGCTATAAAAAATACTGTCTGGCAGTCTTTGAAACAGTGTAGGGTGTTGTCTACTCTGGTCTGAAACCCTTCCTATAAATTATCCTCTCAGCTCAAACGCATGCTTGCATCTACACTTTATTAGGTACACCTGTTCAACTGCTCGTTAACGCAAATATCTAATCAGCCCAATCACATGGCAGCCTAAATGGAACCCACTGCATTTGAGTGTATGTCACAAAGTTCAAATCATCTCAAACTGGCTTCATCAACATGACAATGAGTTCACTGTACTCAAATGGCCTCCACAGTCACCAGATCTTAGTGGAACGGGCATGTCAATGCTATCATGTCATGATCATAATTGCTATCATGTCAATATGGACCAAAATCTCTGAGGAATGTTTCCTGCACCTTGTTGAATCAATGCCACGAAGAATTAAGGCAGTTCGGAAGCCCGCAGTGGATCCAACCTAGTACTATCTACGTGTGCCTGATAAAGTCTGTTTGAAGTGTCTTTAAAGTGTATTTGAAGTGTGTGTGCCTACACTCCCATCAGTTTTCCCTGGAGCCTTAATTCCATCACAATAGCAGCTGTTCTGGGACAATGAGGAACACAAAAATTAAAGCTAATAACAGCACACCACATGCTGTCTGATAGCTGAACAATGAGCCAATACCACATGGGCACAAATGCTGTCAAGCCTTTACTACAAATCTCTCCCCTGTGCTCTCCCCAATACTTCCCGTCTACCTTAACTGCTCCTAATAAAGGCAAAAGAATGCCATAAAGACAGCATTTCAAAATAAATTAATTACAGGAACAGACTCTTATATGTTATGAACTGAAATTAAGTCAGACTCTTTGTCTTGCATGTGTTGCACAGATGTATTCACAGGTTACGCTTGTGACAGATAAATGGACCTAGAAGTCTGTGAGATACCTCTTTAAACATCATACTGACATGGTTTTGGATTGTTAGATTTTGTTTCAGGTCATTTCTTGATTTATTTTTTTCCCTTGTCTGCTCTCTGTTTTCCCTACTCTGTAATTGTGCTTTCTTCCACGCCTGCTCCCTGTCGACCAATTACTCAGCAGTGTCCAATCAGTTAATCTCTCTCCCCAGTATACAGTATGTACTCCTGTTTCCCTTTGCTCTCTGCCAGATAGCCTTGTTCTTATTGTAGTTCCAGCATTCTCTTGTCTAGTTAGTATTCAGTGTGTTTTCCTTGTTTCTAGGTTGTTGGGTTTTTTTTACCTCCCTGTGTATTTTTATTTCCTTGGACTCCTATATCCTATAGTTTGGACTTTCACTCTACCTCCATGTGTCTTGCACTTGCCTCCACTTCACTGTGCTTGTTACACATGCATTATAAAAAATAAAATCAATAATTTGATACAACGTTATCTGAGAAAACATGTCGAGATGAGCCCGTGTGGCTTTATGATTTTTAATATAACTCAGTGTTCCTATTTTAACAGTGCAACATTATACAAGATGTGCTACATTGGCTGGTTTACCAGCTCTGTCATATTGTTTTGTTTTGACATTTATAATCAGTCTTTAAGCAGCAATGTCTTATGTACTGACCCCCATATGCATGTTTCTCTTCCTGCTTTGTTCCATCAATATATACAATTCTTGGTTTCATTTATTCATGGGCATAAACAACTCAGCTACAGTGCCCTGCTCCTCTGTCCATAGATAACATGTTGTTTAGGGATCTGATCAGTATTGATGCCTCTCCCACTGGACAGTCAGACAGATGTGTGTTATCAGGTCTAAATGGAATTTACTGCTGCTTACACTGTTGTTACTGTTTATACTGCATGTAGAGTTAATAAGTAAATTATAATAATATTGTTATCATTTTGTTTGACAATTCCAGTGCTCTAGGTCAATCCAAAAACTTATTCAACTTCAAAAATTAATATTAAACAAAGGAAAGTGACTTTTTCCACAGGGGAATATATAAGTGTGCATAATCATCAGAGAGCTGTTAGTTTTCAGAAACATTATTACTAAATTACAAAAATATTTTTTCCCTTAACACATTTGTTTATTCTTAATTTTTAGTATGACAAAAGCAAAAAATAAGTATGTCCAGAAAAAACATGAAGTCCAAAAGGCTGCTACAAACAAAACAGGAATCCAGGAAAACATGAGGAGAGAAAACAAACTTTTTGTCAGAATAGGTATTACAGTCCAAACACAATAGCCAGTTCAGGCAGTTGACTCACAGTCATGTAGACATCCCAGGTCTGAAAAAACTGACAAAGACTAAAAGTAAGGAAATTTCCTCTATATTTTTATTTTATTGTAGTAGTTTTCTCAGTACACAATATCTTTTCAGTGAGTTTTCTTTTTTTCCCCAAGAGTCTAATTTTTATTTTTATTTTAGTTTTAGATAATATGTTTCAGTTTATTGTACAATAAACTGCAAATTCCAGGTGTTTATATTGTAATTATGACAAATGTCAGTTGCTTATGCTCAGCAGTTTTCCACCCCCTTCAAGCCAAGGTTCATTGCTTCTGGCCTTCCCATCCTGTCAAGATTTAAACTGCACAGCTGTTAGCTGCCCACGAAAACAGCCCAAGAGTCAGCGGTGAGTATTACATGAATATAAGAAATACACATGCTGTAAAATTAAAAATATTCCATAGAAACCCTTTCACCTCCTTCATTTTCAAGGCAGAGCAGAATCCAATAGTCTATTTGATGCCCCCCACCATGTGGATCCACCAGTTTGCCTGCACGGTCCAGCCCAGCTTCTCACACTCAGAGATTTGTTGGAAAAAGTGCTCCCTGGCATCTGCCTCAGTCTGCTCCTCCTGGAGCGCCTCCCGCAGGTAGCGCATGTCCTCTGCAGCGCTCAGCTCTGGGATGCCCGTGAGCAGCATGAGGGAGAAAAGAGTCACCAATAGACGCGAGTGGGAACGCAGGGAGAGGTATGCTTCTGTGCAAGTATCCTAATATGGGTAGGTGTTGGAGGCAAGAAACAGGACAGGACAAAAAAAAGTAAGAAAATATATGCACAAAGATAATAAAAGAAATACAGCTGGAGTTGAGAGTTTCTATATTCCTCAAAGTTGACTAAGAGAACCCAGTGAAAAAAAATTAGAATATATTAGTCTTTAATCAGTGGGGGGGACAACCAGATGTGATTCTGCAACCTGTTTTATTTAAAGAATGAGTCTATTAAAGTCTGATCTTCATAGCACATGTTTAAGGAAGTGCATCATATCACAATGGTGATATGATGCACTGAATGGTGGTATGATGGTGATATGAAATGGTGCTGGTTCAATTCCAGTTAGACACGCATATCCCCTTTAGGGTTGTGTCAGAAAGGGCATCTGGTGTAAAAACTCTGCCAAATCAAACATGCAGAGCTGTGGTCATCCCTTGTGACAAGGGAGGAGCCGAAAGTGGCTTCTTCTCAGAAAATAGCTAAAAAGAACTCTACTAATCCAATCCAAACAGAAGTCTTCTGTTTGGCAAAAAGAACACACTGTGTTCCAGCATCAGAACATTATCCCATTTGTGAAACATGATGGTAGTAGTATCATGGTTTGGGCTCCTTTTGTTGGAGCTGGGCCATGACAGCTAGCAGTCATTGATGGAACAACAAATTTTGAATACTAGTAAATTCTAAAGGAAAATATCTCAGAAGTAGTCTTTCTAGTAGTGGGCAGCTGTTCATGGAAAAAAAAAAAAAAAGATTTTCATTTTAAGTAAGAACTAATGGGAGTGGTGCTGGGAGTCACAGATGAGCTATAAATTTAAAAGCACTGAGAGGTGTTCTTTTTTATGGGAATTGTTGAAACATTTTCACACAAACCTGTGCAAATAATAAGGCCATCTTACCCTAAATCGCTGGAAGTAGAGGCTGCTGCGACCGTTGGCCCTGCCCATGACATACAGGAAGTCGGGTGTGAGGACAAAAGGTGCACGCTCCCTGTTCATGCCAAGAAAGTGTTTCCGGTTACCCAGGATGTGGCCGAAGTCGATGTGAAACAAGTTCCCTGAGGCAAGAGCATTTCATTTTTTCCTGATCATCAGCTCATTTATTCATTCATTGATTCATGAATTCATTTTCATCATGTAGCCAGTCTTATGGGAGGTAAAAGCAGCTGTCATATTATAGAAGTGTGATGATAAATCAGTAAATGACATGAGATAACGATCGCCAGTGAACTGTGTTCAAGGATTTGTTCTGCATACCTTCATCTGTGATCATGATGTTGTCATTGTGTCGATCTCCTATACCCAGCACATAAGTGGCCACACAGTAACCAGCACAGGACTTCACAAACTTCTCCACGGTCTTGAAGTGCTGCAGTCAAATGAAATCACATTAATCCAATAACAAATTTTTTTACTTTATTAAAAGCAGCAGAGCCACAGTGTGGAAATATTCTTTTGTCCCTCTGAATTCTGTTTCTTTCCCCTTTCCATGTCACTTAAAGCTTCCCACATGTACCCTCTATAACTTGTGGGAGGTTGGGAGGGATGATGCATGTATACCAAAGGGATGAGTAACATGTATGAATTAAAATCCTATCATTAGTTAGTATAAAAATAAAAACTGGCAAGCAATTTGTTTTGTTTTATTGACAATCTGTTAACGTTTTATGTTTTAAATATGAATCAGTTTTTTGAGCAAAATTTCAAATTGCTTAACACATTGTATAAACAAGGCAAATAACTGAGAAAATAACCTGCCATTGCCTTTGATTTACTTACAATTTCCTGGAGTGGACACTTGGACTTGAGCCACTCAAACAGAGCATTGTTTTTGAAGGCTGAAATTGTTCCTCCTTGGCTCTTCTGGACTGCAGCGATGGTTGTTGCATTCCTCACAATCTCAATCATACCTGATGAGGAGGATGATGATAACATGACATTTTTTCCTTCATTTTTTTAAGTCACTTTAAACACAGAAACCTTAACTCTAGGAAAGAAATTGTGTTAACAGAGTGCATAATTAGTGAAATAATTCGTGAAAAGTTTCAGATGGGCTTTTATCAGGCAGAAAGAGATCTCTTCAAAGATGCCATTAATTTGCATTATGGGAAATGTAGGAAGCTGGGTTTTTAAAAGCAGCACTCTTACAAAGGTTTGGCAGCGTGCTGGTGCAGTGGTTGCATGTTGACTGCTGTCCCTGTGTGGGTTTTCTATGGGTGTTTGTGTTTCCTCCCACAGTCCAAAGACCAGGATGTTAATTTGTAATGCTTACAAACTTTTAGCAAGCAAAAATGAAGGTCCAGTCTCCAGGTTCACAATATTGTGATTTATACATAGATTACAAAGAGAAGCATATAAAAGATGGACATACACAGCTAAATAGGGTCTAAATAGTGAAGCCATTGCGCAAGTGACTTAAAGCTGCAGTCTTTTAATGGCCACCAGGGGGAAATACCTGTTGTTGCAAAAGACTTCCAGTCCTATAGAAGCCTATGGAAAAACAGCCCTTGGCCCTGACCTCTGTAAACACTTTCCTGATGAGTTTATTGGCTCAGTCACTCATTTCAGGCCATATTGAGTCCATTTTGTAAATTCTGGTCATTCTAAGGTTCAGAAAAGCAGATTATCCAGGATATGTTCACTGGCTGATGGCTTGCAATTGTTAGCCAATGAGTGTGCAGTTTCACAGTCCGATCCACCCCTCCCTCACTTTTCACATCCTTTCAAAACACCAACATGGCGACGGTGAAAACGCTCATTGTGAGGCTTCCCAAAGGAACTTCACAAACCCATGGGTGACATCCATGTTTTATACTGTCTATGGATTTACGCTGCCAGCACAGTATCTGCCTACCCTTTAAAAAAATGTACAATAAGCATCTGTTTCAACTTTATAAAAGCCAACCAAATGATGTTAATAGATGGTTTATAAGCCAACTATTAAGTAATTAGTAAACATTATTAAGTATAAGTCCAACTATCAATTTACCATTTATTAATATGTTATTGGTTATTACAAAGTGTTACTAAGAAGAACTGTCCAGTACCAACTCTGAGGAATTTTGAGACACTATTGAACTGCACTGATGCTGATACCTATGTTGTGTCCAGTGGAGATGCAGCCATATGGAATAAGATTGAGGTCCAGAGATTTCTCCTGCCAGATGGAGTCCATCAACATCAGTGTCTAAACAGAAATATACAAACATTCAGGTGCGTCTTCATCTAGATGTAAATGCATTAATAACTAGCAGTGAAACATTCACTGAGGTAGGAGAGACTGTAGATGATCTTTAGGCTTAACAGAAAAGTACAGTTGAGTATCATCAGCATAACAGTAGTTTGAAATACCAGCAAAGGTGACATCTTTTTACTTTTACTCCCTACATTTTACCACAAATATGTCTACTTTCCGCTCCTTTCATTTTCAAAACAGGCTAGTTAGTTTAGGTTTAATGCAGCTGAGTGGAGTTATTGATTATTTCACTGTGCACCTAAACCGATTTGTACCTAATAGGAGGGAACAATAACAAAGACACTGGTGCTTATCACATGACTGATGTAAAAGACACAGAGATGAAAGAGGCAAAAAACCTAATTTATGCATCATTTATTGCACTGTATGCAGGGGTTAAAGTGGGCCGGAACGATCCGGAACAGCATTCAAGGTGCAGAATATGTTGTGATCGCAGTACTTCAGCATCTAGCTAGATCTACTAAAGAGGAGCAAGCATAAAGGGAGTAATGTTTTTTAAGTGTCAGGTAATTTCAAATGCATGCTGCTCAACAAACATTACCAAACACACAAACTGTGTGCAATTTGTCAAACAGTGTGTCTGCTAGCTAAAGGCACAGCTGCTGTATTTCCAGGGAGAGAAAAGAATAAGAGATAAATCCACTCAGAGATGGAGAAAGATGTAAGAAAGACAGGACAGGAGAGGAAGAAGACAGATTATTTTTAAAGGTAAAGACTGCTCAGTGACATTTGATAGACTGGAAATTTAAAGGTCCTAATTCATATTAGAGTTTTATAATCAGACATTGGACCTGTACATGACATGTTATGTTTTTTTTATATGGTGTTTTCATGGTCACTCCTAGGTTACATCAAGGGTAGCAGATACCAATTTATATTTAATGTGACAATGTTGATTGGATTCACTCACTGAATTCCACCTTTACACTATCTTTATACTGTATAGGGTGTGGAAATCAGCCATGTTAGCTCAGGTAGCATCTACTTATAGCTTGCTGAATTTGGTTAAATCCTAAAAGATCAGAGAATCTCAGATCAGCAGCAGCACAGCTCAGCTGATTAGTTCACAATAGAAATTATTATTGCTTATTTCTAAATGATCTTTTCTCCACGAGGCACCACTACAACTGATCTTAGGGTTCCCCCACCTGCCGAATCCCACCTTAACCCCTGACTTTACTCATTGTCCTTTTATTCATTTATTCATATCCATTTTATTCATTACATTCATTATTATTATTATATTAATACCACATGAGGTTCATTCAGCTTTGCACAAAAAGAAGCAGAATCAGTACTTTAACTTTTACCAGAGTATTTTTTAACATGAGTGTCTGTACTTTTACTTAAGTGATGAATGTGTGTGTGTGTGTACTTTTGCCAAGTCTGAATACCAGTGAAGCTGTTAAGTAGATGACCCAGGGGCAACATATATAATGACTGAGGATTGGGCCTTGAGGGGCACAAAGGAGAGGGGCACATGAAGACATATCGTTATTAATATGAATTCCGAAGTGTCTGTCAGATAAGTATGATGAAAACCATTTGAGACCAGTATCAACCCATTTCAATAATCTGTCAGTCACAATGCACTGATCAGTGGTGTCAAAGGCTGCAGATAAGTCAAGCAGAACTAAAACAGTATATTCACCTTCATCTGAGCACATAAGAAACACATTCACAAATATAAAACACCAACATTCTTATATGAGGAAGATAACTCAAATAAAGAAAGTAAAAAAGATCTATTTGACCTGAATGACCAGCATGTCCTGTCTGAGGTCGTCCCCCTCTTTGAAGATTATTCCAACAGGTGTAGCAGAGGTAGGCGATGGCATTGGAGAGAACTCCAGCCACAGGGGCTTCTTCTTTGAGGCCATCACTTTGCATTTGTCCAGCTGCATCAGAGAGATACAAAGCAGGCCCATTTTTTTGCGTGTCTGCTTTTTTTCCCCAAAGCCAGTTTTTCCCAAAGCCATGTCTTTACAGGAAAGAAGACATAAGCAGCCTGTGCTGTACTTACTGTAATCAGGAAACACGGAATGCGTAAGAATTTTAGAAGAACATTGAATTTTTTTTACAATTCTTGTTACGTGACTTTTATACTGCATGATTATGACCACGAAAACACAAAATAAAATTTAAATAATGCATCAAAAAACAAACAAACAAACAAAAAAAAAGGCCAATGAGCACTTCTTAGGAAATTTTTGTGGTCATAGCAGTTGTATTCTAGAAGCTGCCAACATTTTCTTAACTATGTACGAAAATACAAGCCTGTCTATCGATTTTGTTAAACTCAAGCTTGGTGGGGGTTGTCTGGGTCTGGGTTCTGCAGTCTTTCACTACTAGCTTTGTGTTATCATCATAATCTGTATAAGATGTGTGTGTCACATTCTTGTCCTTCCAAGTAATGCACATATCTGCCTCCAGCCCTTATCTTGATAAAGGTCTGTAAACAACAACAACAAACAACTAAACAAAACTTCTAGCATTGCTCTGTGCAGGGTGTAAAATTGTAAAATTACAGACTTAAAAATGTGCAGCCCCCAAATGGGCAAAATCTCTGTGTATGAATAGTGCATATGGTGAAATTGGAGCATAAGGGTAAACTACACACAAAAGACTTAACATGCAAGTTTAATATAGAATAAAAAACATAACTAACATTGTTTATTCACCACATGGTCACCTAACCCTCAATATGCAAACAGAGACAGAAGGGTAGCAAGGCTTACCAGGATCCTTCCACATTTAATGCGAGGGTCAAAGGGCAGCAGGAATTCGTTTGGCAGTTTACTGTTTCTAAGGAGCTCCTGAAGCTGGAGGGGAGCTAAAACAAGAGCGACAGACATAATTTAGCACAGTGGTTTAATGGTGAAACAAACAGCTGCTTGTAGGATTGGGGTACTTGGCCTCTAAAAAGCTGCTATAAAAGATTTAATGCATTTCAATTATGTCATTCAGTTATGTCTTTCTCAAAGCCTCTCTCAAAGTAGAGACAGATCTTCTATTATTCACCAGCTGATGAACACCGGGTGTGGAGCACTACTTCATCTACATAAAGGAATCCAGCCATACTTGCATAACACTTTGCAGATAGGATTTCTTCATGTATGTTAAAAGGGAACTCTGCACCAGGTCAGCCAACTGTTGATGGCTGGAAGAGTGACCACAAAAGGATTTGCTGCTTTTCCTCAGCTCATTAACATTTACATGCAAACCCATAGCTAGTGGTTGAATAATAATAGTAGTAACTTGGAAACAATGACATGAAAAGACATAACACTACATAATTATAAAGACATCAGTGAGCAACACTGGATGTAGTGGAGAATACCCAGCCTGTCCTGTAGTGCTATTGCCTACATTTATGTTTGTATAACTTTTGAGAAAAATAATGAATTTTGACTTCATAAAAAAAAAGTGAAAGTATACAATAATAGGTCCATTTTAAATCTGTTTAAATCTTAGAAATAACCTCTCCTAAAAGACACTCTTTGTCATGCTCCAAAGTAATTCAGCTTGCATTCAGATACTGAGACTCAAGGACAGTCTTTTACTGAGACGAATGTGGAGTTTTTGATAAAAAAAACATGTTTTTTGATTGTATTGTGTCCAGTGTATTTTGGAGCATATGACCTGAAGTCAGGGTATGTCTGACAGACACCCTCTATAAGGGCTGATCCAGCCCTTATAGTTAGGGCTGGATCAAGTGACCCTGAACCATGCCTTAGTTATGCTGCAATAGGCCTAGGCTGTTGGGGGCTTCCCATGACGCACTGAGCATTTCCTCTTCATTCACTTCCTTTCACTGTCCATGTGTTTATACACCACTTGCATTTAATCATTAGCTATTATTAACCCTGTCTCTCTCCCATAGTGTGTCTTTTGTCCTGTCTCCCTCTGCTCTCTTCTGTTTCCCCTCACCCCCATATGGCTGCCCCTCCCTGAGCCTGGTTCTGCCGGAGGTTTCTTCCTGTTAAAAGGGAGTTTTTCCTCCCCACTGTTGCCAAGTGCTTGCTCATAGGGGGTCGTCTGACTGTTGGGGTTTTCTGTCTAATGTTGTAGGGTCTTTACCCTAAAATATAAAGCGCCTTGAGGTGACTGCTGTTGTAATTTGGCGCTATATAAATAAAATTGAATTGAAATTTAATTTAATTGAAGATGCATCTTCACTTATTTAGAAATGAACTAAGTTGTGTTAAGGTTGGAAATGTCTTTTGTGAGTGATACCATGACAAAAGGACAACGTAAAAAGACAAAAAAAAAAAAAGGTGAAACCCACAATAAATAAATAGAAAACAATACTCATTTTACATCCTTAAAATGTGACTATTGCATATTAATTCAGAAAATTGGTGTTTCCTACTTGTAGAATCAAGATTAGTCTTGTCAGGGTACAGGTTTTTAATGATGATGGTGACCTCCTGCAGGGCCTCCACAGCCTGGACCTGCTGGGTGAAGCTGTCGAGCATGGCCTGACCGCAGCCCAGCAGGTAGGCCTCCAGAATCACAGCCATGCGCTGTCGGAAGTACGGACACCCTGCCACCTCACTGCGGACGTACCAGAAGAAGAAGTGGCCGATTCTCTTGCTCTGCAGTGAAAGATATGAGTGAGCCAGAAGGCAGGCACAGATGTGGCTGCAGTCCACATTCTACTACTGTCAAAGCATCAAGTGAAGCATTAGGGAGAACCTCAATTTCTTTTGTTCCAGTAGGCTAAAAGGTTGGATGTGTAAAAAGCTGTAAAAGTGCTTTCACTAAACCCCAAAGAGAGGCATAACTGTTCAGACAATCATATGATATTTTCAGATATTTCTCAGAAAAAAGCCTACCCTTTTTATGAGTACTGTGAATGCAAATACAAAAGATCTATATGAAAAAAAGCAAAACTGTCAATCATCCAACAATGTGAATGCCATTCATAATTGTGGCAGCTACTTTAGTGTTTTTTGTATAGTGTTTTTATGAAGTCTGATTTGACAAAAGCATTTATAACAGGAGTGCAGATTCCAGAGTCTTTGTGACTGCAGATCAGCAGGCAGCAGCAGCTTTATATTACATGTACAGTGGTGTGAAAAAGTGTTTGCCCCCTTCCTGATTTTTTATTTTTTTGCATGTTTGTCACACTTAAATGTTTCAGATCATCAAACAAATTTAAATATTAGACAAAGATAACAAGTAAACACAAAATGCAGTTAAAACATAAATTAACTGTGGTTGATCACATCTTTGGAAAGCTGAGTTCAGTTTCTTTAGCCACACCCAGGCCTGATTACTGCCACACCTGTTCTCAATCAAGAAATAACTTAAACAGGACCTGCGTGACAAAGTGAAGTAGACCAAAAGATCCTCAAAAGCTAGACATCATGCTGCGATCCAAAGAAATTCAGGAACAAATGAGAAACAAAGTAATTGAGATCTATCAGTCTGGAAAAGGTTATAAAGCCATTTCTAAAGCTTTGGGATTCCAGCAAACCACAGTGAGAGCCATTATCCACAAATGGCGACAACATGGAACTGTGGTGAACCTTCCCAGGAGTGGCTGGCCGACCAAAATTACCCCAAGAACGCAGTGACGACTCATCCAAGAGGTCACTAAAGACCCCACAACAACATCCAAAGAACTGCAGGCCTCACTTACCTCAGTTAAGGTCAGTGTTCATGACTCCACCATAAGAAAGAGACTGGGCAAAAATGGCATCCATGGGAGGGTTCTAAGACAAAAAACACTGCTGAACAAAAAGAACACAAAGGCTCGTGTCACGTTTGCCAAAAAAAAATCTTGATGATCCCCAAGACCTTTGGAAAAATATTCTGTGGACTGATGAGACAAAAGTTGAACTTTTTGGAAGGTTTGCATCCTGTTACATCTAGTGTAAAACTAACACAGCATTTCATAA
>VUQI01043626.1:0-20545 GCA_015106735.1 Paratilapia polleni | reverse complement strand
ACTGAGGTCTAACAGGACAAGCACAGAGAGGAGTCCACTGTCAGAGGCCATAAGAAGGTCATTAGTAACCTTCACTAGAGCTGTTTCTGTGCTGTGATGAATTCTGAAGCCTGACTGAAACTCTTCAAATAAACCATTCCTCTGCAGATGATCAGTCAGCTGTTTTGCAACTACTCTTTCAAGAATTTTAGAAATAAAAGGAAGGTTAGAGATCGGCCTATAATTAGTTAAGACAGCTGGGTCAAGAGAAGGCTTTTTAAGTAATGGTTTAATTACTGCCGTCTTAAAGGCCTGTGGTACGTAGCCCATTAATAAAGAGTAAGTATCATCCAATCAGCTCCAAGATCACAGCGCAGGCTTTAAACGGCCTTTTTCACTGTTATTAGTATTATTATTGTTATTATTGCTGTTGCTGCTGTTCCTGTTGTTGCTGTTGCTGTTGTCACTTGGTGTTGATCTGTGCGCTCTCAGCCTGGATCATCTGGATCATGAGTCCATGTTTGTGGTCTCTGACCTTCAGCTGGAGCTCGGTGTGACCCACCCAGGTTTAAGATTCAATAAACACAGGTGAGCCGCTCAGGTGACCTCAGGTGAGCTTTCTGCCTCCAGCATGTGTCGCCATTTTAAAAAAACTCTTTCTGAACCATCAGAGTGGCAGAACAACTGTTAGAGATGAATAAATACAAACCTCCAGCAGCCCGTCGCTCCTCCTCTGAGACCTCCTTCATCCTGGAGCTCTCAGACTGACAAAGCAGAGGTCTGAGGTCTGAGGTCTGTGCTACGAAGCAGGATGTCATCTTATCCAGGTAACTTCAGGGTTAACCCCAGGTTTCTGTACTACAAAGATGGTTCACTTCTTACTGGGGTGCAACGCCATGGTAACTGCTCTGGAGCAGGTTAGGTTCCAGTTTAGAGATCAAAAGGTATGGAGTCACCGCCTACTGACCAATCAGATCTCTGGAAAATAGCGTTTATTCCTCTGAGTCTTTGGTCCACAGACTGACTGTGAGTCTCTCTCAGACTTCCTGTTTAAAGTTTAAAGAGTAAAAACTTCAGAGGATTTATTTCAACATGTTTGGATCTGAAGTGATCATGTGATCTCTGAGCCATAATCAAAGGATTTATCAAAAGTAAAAATGATCACCCTCCCACCAAACACCCCTCCTCTGAATCCCACCCTCAGGCCCCTGCTCCTCTGCCCCATACACCCCTTCAGTTTTCAGTGATGTCACAGTGATGTCATCTGTCCCTATCAGTGTCCTCCTGATGGAGGGTGTGACCTCATCAGCTGCAGTAAACAGGAAGTTTATCATCAGTGCGTTATCAGACGCCTCAGACCGGCTTCACCCACAACGCTTCAAACCGAACCAGCTCTGTCATTATTGATCACAACTACTGATTACTGATTAGAACTGTCCAATCAGGGTCACGGGGGGTGGAGCCTATCCCAGCTGTCATAGGGGGAGAGGCAGGGTCCACCTGGGCAGCTCACCAGCCAAGCACAGGGCTGACATAGAGAAACAGACGACCACTCACACCTACGACCAGTTAGCCGAACATGCAGATGTTTGTTCTGTGGGAGGAAGCTGAGACCCCCGAGAGAACCCTCGCAGGAACAGGAAGAACCAGCTGGATTCAAACCCACGACCTTCCTGCTGGGGGGCAGGGCTGAGCAGTGTGCCGCCACATTAAAACCACTGACTGAATGTTTCCTGTTAAATCATGTGACCCGTCTGTCTCCCTGTCTGTTTGAAAGCTGCTGTTACTATAAATAAAGTTTGACTGAAGATGTTCAAAGGGAGCAAATGACTGTGATTCTTTGTGTCTGTGTGCTCATTTTGTATTGATTTACTGATTGATTTGCTGGTCATTTTGCTGATCAGTTCCCTGTGCCATCACCTGTTAAACTCTGACCTGTTTCTCTGTGTTACTATAAATAAAGTTTACTGGTTAAACTGGTTTGGTGACGTGTGAGGGACTTTCAGAATAAATCCCCTCCAGCTGGTCAGACTGGTTTCAGTTCCAGTGAAACATCAGCTGCACTCTGAGTGTGTGTTCATGCTGTGTGTCTCTGTTTGTTTGTCCTCTGGCCTGTTTAAATAAAGATTAAACAGAAAAATAAAATCACGCTGCCATCCTGGACGAGAGACTCACAGTTTAACCCGTCACTCCCACAGAAAATCAGATCAGAGAGATGGAGGTCAAACCTTTCACATGCTTGGACTCATTCTGAGCAGACACCTATCCCACAGGCCTGAAAGTTTACCCAGAATGCACTTTGTGAAGTTTTCTGCAGTGAATGATCAGAAATAGATCAAACATCCAGGAAACTCTGGTTTCTGTTCCTCTGAGTCACAGACATTAAACTGCTGCAGGTTATTTACAGATACATCCCATCATACTGATGCTCACAGCTGCTCAGAGAACAGAAACCAGGTTTAGTCTTCAGACTGTGACTCCTGCAGCAGGTGTAAAACTGATCTGGTTGCAGTTTCTAACAGAGTTTAAATGTGTTTTTCAGCCCTGAACGTTTCATGTACAGATCTGCTGGAGTTATGAAGTTATGAGGACTCAAAATTTCCCAAAAATGGGAAAGTGAGAAAGCTCCATGTGTGGAGCTGCCTCTGTGCGCTGAGAGGACCTGATACTGAAAATATTCATGGTATGAAGGTCAAACTCTACATGGCCTCATTAAATGACTGACTGTAGCTCACTGGGCTGAGCAGCTGACCTGTGTGCTCTAAGGCTATTGCAGAGGCTTGGGTTTGAATCCCCCTTCTTTCTCTCCCAGTTTACCTGTCCTCTCATGATAAATGCTTATAATAACCTACTGTAGATATAAACCAGGTGGGAGGAGCTGAGTGTTTTGTCATGGCGTGACTGTGAGGTCACTTCCTTTCTGTGTGGGTTTATTCTGTATTTGTCAGGTTAGCAAGGATGAGAGGTATTAAAGTTCAGTTTTATCTTCAGTCTCAGACCTCCCGTCAGTGTGTTCATACTGATGATGATGATGCCAGTGCCAGCTCAGATCAGAATCCTGCCTTGTGGAGATGTTTGGTGATTTTACCCACACCTTGATCTTCCTGACTAACCTGCTGTCTAATCCAAACCGTACTGATGCGAGCTGAACCTTAAACACACTCTGATCAGTTAATACAGATCATAATCTGCTATAATCTGGATTTACAGAGTTTATATAAATCTGAGGTCATGCAGCAACACCTGGACAGAAAGCAGATGTTCTTCCAGCTGTGTGTTTAACAGCCTGTTCGTGAAGATTTAAAACATGTCTGCAGGTTTTGGCAGGAAACGGAAAATTTAATTTTAATTAACATTTACCTCAGTTTTATTGATCGTTTTCATGAATGGTCTGATGGTCCAACATTATCTCCTCTCCTTTCATAAAGGAGGCTCCAGTGTCTCCTCTGCTAAAGGAGGTGATAAAGGAGGGATTGAAGCTCCTTTCCTCCGTGTGTGGAGGACTCAAACTGCTCCGATTACGGCTGCAGAGACTCCAGGTCAGGTCCCTCAGTGAGGAAACCTCCTCAGAGGGGTGAACTATTCAAACGCACCCACACGTTAGCCAATGAGAACGCACTGACATGGTGCCATCAAACACACAGACCCCACTAACCAATGTGTGCACACCTGGTAACCATGGTTACCTGACAGAGATGTCACAGACACAGTGATGACGTCAGAGAACTTTATTACTGTAAGAATCACAGCAGGAGAGAACTGATGACATCACAGCTCTATATGATAAAGCCCCACCCCCACAAACCTCACAGCAGAGCTTCAGTGAAAAGCACCAATCACTGCTGACCGCAGAGTCATGTGACCAGACTGCAGGCCTCCTCCACAGAAAGCATTCTGGGAAACAGAGTCCCCCCTCTCAGACTCTAACAAACCATGTGACAGGGAGAAGGCCTGCAGGCCAGACAGGAAGTGGATCTCTGATGTCAGCAGGTTTCAGAAAGAAAAAAAAGAAGAAGAAATAAACGAATCTCGGTTAGAGGACATGACATCAGTGGTTAAAATAAGAGAAAATAAAGGCTACTTTATATTTAAAATAAAACCCACCCACTCATCCCAGTAGCCCCGCCCCTCTGATTACATCACTGTTCAGGCTGAAAACCTCACATCTCTAAACGCTGATTATTGATCAGTTATTGATCGGTTATTGATCATTAGAAGCTGAAACATCTGCGCTCGCCATCTTTACTGAAATAACTTTTGACCCGATGAAACCTTGCACAGCCAGGAGACATACAAGGTTTCCTCTCTGAAGCCCCTTTCAGACTCCTCCCACTGATGTGACAGCTTCCTGTTTCCTGCCACTTTCACTGAGCAACATTCACATCTGAAAGCTCGCCGCCGCACTCAGACACAGACGTCTGAGGGGCAGGGCCAGCTGCGTCTGAAAGGAACTTCAGGCTGTTCTCATTGGAGGGAAGTGGTGGGCAGTGGCTCAGCGTGATGATGTCACAAGAAGGAGAAGAAGGCTGCGGCAATGACGGTTAGATAGTTGTGATTGTGTGCGCTGATCAGCGATAAAGTGACTCCCAGAAGAGAAGAAGAAGCATCCATTATCTCCATCGTCACATCTGGAGGAGACACAAGTGAGACACAGGTGAGACACAGGTGTGCTCAGACCACATCATGTGCTGCAGGTAACTCACCTGCACAGGAGCTCTGTGCAGCCATTTTTCTTTATCTCCCCCCACTTTCATACAGGAGAACAGGTCGCACATCGTGGGCAGTGCCGCAGCCAGGCGCTCCTGAACAGGAAGTTCACAGGAAACAGTCAGGAAACAGGAAACGGTCAAACAGGAAGGAAACAGTCTGAGCTGTTGGCGTGTGCTCACCTGAGCCTGATTCCTCTTCTTCAGCAGCCACTTGTCATCCTCCTTGTCAGCGGGGTGGGCCGGACCTTTGGACTCCGGAGCGGGACTCTTTCCTGGAAACACCCAGAGATCCGGATCCAGAGGGCACTGGAACGGAGACGAGGAGGAGGAGGGAGGCTTGGAGCTGTTCTCCTCCCGGCTGGCCTTCTCCTCCTCAGGAGCCACCCAGCCGGAGAGGGAGGAGGTGAGAGTCCTGCAGGCGGACGGGGAGGTGCTGGGGTGGAGCCATGCCTCCAGGATGGCCTGAACCTGTCGATCAATTGATCAATCAGCTGATTCTTATTGAATTTCACTGAACATCAGCTCTGACTCTGATTGGCTCTTACCTTCTGTTCCTGTTCTCTGTGGAACAGTGTGGGCGGGGTGTTCTTGGCAGTGGGCAGGACGTTCTTGGGGATGCCGTTCTTGTCGCGGCCCTCCTGCTGCAGCAGCCAGAGGCTCAGCGCCTCCTTGCCGCAATTCTCCTCGCAGACGCAGGCTGAGTAGGTGGAGCAGAGCTCGTTGGCCCGGCAGGTCTGTGGCGTCGGCACTGTCTGCTGCAGCCACGCCTCTATGGCTGCCGTTGTCGTCTTAGGGGGGGCTGCAGTGGGGGCTGGGGATGTTGGAGAGGCAGGGCTGGAGGTGGGCGGAGTCTTCAGGCACCTTAGCTGGCCCAGGTTTTCAATCTCCATGGCGCTGATGGTCTGACAGCAGGACGAGCAGTCGGCGGTTGGGCGGCTCGCTGCAGGCAGCCAATCGCTGGACGACCAGCTTTCCTCAAACGGCTTAAAGACACGCTGCCACCGCTCGCCGTCCGACATGGTCTCCATGGCAGCAGTGGGCGGTGTAACAAGCCAGTCGCTCAGCTCTTCCCCCTCCTCCTCGGGGGTGGCGGTGAACTCAGATTCGTCAATCTTCTCGATGGAAAAGGAGGAGCTACAGCTGCTGCTGCTGCTGCTCCTCTCCCGGCTGACGAGGGGGTGATCCTGCAGAAGCCACGCCTCCAGGTCCCTGAGCTGACCCCAGGCCTGCAGGAAGTCCATGGAGGCCAGCACAGGACAGGAAGTCTGACACAGACACAGGAAGTACAGCAGGTCATCATCAGAACCACATCCTGAGGTCAGACCTGGTTCTGAGACAAACACCTGAGCACTCACCTTGCTCTCCTTGTGTGACAGCAGCCAATCCTGAGGATTCTTGCTGGACTGGTAGCCAATGGGAGGGCAGCTGTTGGTGGGTCGAGCTCCCAGCAGCCAATCGCTCAGACCGGAGATGTCGGTCTTCTGCGAGAGAGATGCCATCAGCACTCACACCTCCTCATCCTCACATCCTCTCACAGGAAGCAACTTACCTGCTTCTTCGCTGCGATTGGACAACTCTGCACCTGAGGCCTCTGGTGGGCGGGGCTATTAGAGGACACACCCTCCACAAGCTGCAAACAGGATGGAGAGAAAACACACCTGGTCAGCATGAGAACACCTGGAAGAGCCGCTCACACACAGAGTTAGAGAAAGGTTAGGGAAAGGTTTTGAAGAGGTTTGGGAACTTTAGGTCTGTGTGTGTGTGTGTCGGTTACCTGTGCCGTGACACTGCCAAACGAGGTGATGGCCTGCCTCAGCGAGCGAGTGTCGGCCTGGAAACTCATCTCAGGTGTTTCCTCTGGAGTCAGACTCAGAGAGGACAACCTGCACACACAGGAGGAGAAAACAAACTTACCCAGCAGTTACACCTCACACACCTTCAACCGCAGGAAGTGTGACAGAAGGTAAAACCAGCTTAGAGAGTTTGGACTGATGTAAAGAAATTCAGCTTCAGTCTGTCCTGAGTGCAGATTTACTCAGATTACTCCTCTGCAGACCTGCAAATAAAATAGAAGTTTCTGGCGCTACTTCACCTACTCCCAAGGTGCATGGAGAGAAAAAAGCAAATCTGAAGGAGGTCAATACTCCAGCAAAGAACTTTATTATTTAGACCTACACGTTTCAGCCTGTGACCTTCATCAGGGTCATCAAGAAACATGGTACAAACAATGTCTTAAATATCATACATGTTAAAAAAAAACTAAACAAATTTAAAAACAACCAATGGCATGTGTCCAACATGTATATCCACCAAACCGTCATATATCCATCCATCCTCTTCTCCTGTTCAGGGTCGCGGGTGGGGGCTGGAGCCTATCCCAGCTACCATAGGGCGAGAGGCAAACTCCACACAGAAAGGCCCTGGCCAGATGGCGGATTCAAACCCAGGACCTTCTTGCTGTGAGATGCTAATCACTGCACCACCATGCCACCCCAGATTATTTTAAGTTTTATATTTTTATGATAGCATTTAACAATGATGAGTGATGACTCAAATAGCACTGCATGTTCTTGTGGAAACCCACTGCTGGACCACTGGTGTAGCAGCATTATACTGGCTGAGTGTGAGTGCCTATTCTGGCTATAATACCAATGCTATATTTGATAGCCTATATTGAAAAATAATGTCAGTGTCTATATAGACAGATGCTGAAATGGTATTAGATCAAATTAAAGTAAAAGTAGGGGCCCATGAAAATAAAAATGTTAAAGCACTTTATCTGCCTCACATTCATGGCCAATTTACAATCATCAATAAGCCCAACATGAAAGGGTACGTTTGATAAGAGCAAAAAAATGCCTTTTATCTTTCCTAGCCACTTTCCTTGACCTCAGTGGAAAACATCATGAGATCAAGGAGAGGTGTGTAGGAAAGGACTTAGGTAAAGGTTGGGTTCTCTGTGTGGTGCGCAATATCTTAAAATCTGAATGTCACAATATGTACTTACTGGAAAAAAACCAAAAACAAACACAAACAAAAACAAGGAGCAATGAACACATTTACGCACGTTTAGCATGTGGTACAGCATTTTTATTACTACACGGATGGGTCGAGATCTGAAGGTAAATAATGTTTTGTGTTCTTCTACACATCGTACAGGTCAGTTGCTACACACAGATTTCAGGTTTATAAGGTGAAATAGTTTGTAATAATACATCTGTCCTCTCTCTTCAGGTCTGCTAGTTGTTGAGCCGATAAGTTGTTCTGCTCTTGGTAGAATGCTGATTATTATTGAAATGAACTGGCTGCACCTTTGTGTGTAATTTAGCGCATTGTTAGTAGATCACTCAGCAATTGCAACATCATACTAATTTGTCCCATAGCCATAATATGAAATAAATCTTATTTTCTCATATTTTCCTGCTGGAGAGTGATCCAGTGTAACTCCTTCCTCCCTCTTTGTTTCTATCACCAAAGTAAAATTCTCTCCATCCATTACTTATCCATGCTGACCCAAAGTAAAAATTAATTCATGATAATCTTCTTGCTGTCACCTCACAGCAAGAAAATTCAAACCACAAACCTTCTTGCTGTGAGGTGATAGCGCTAACCACTGCATCACTGTGCCACATTTCTCCCACCAGCTGTGTGTTTTCTTACTTGGAAAAGACAACCAGTCAGAAGTAAAAACCCAACCATTATGGTGACCATGCAATTACATTCAAACCTTCTGATATACAGTGCCGTGAAAAAGTATTTGCCCCATTCCTGGTTTCTTAGTTTTTTGCATATTTGTCACACTTACATGTTTCAGATCATCAAACTAATTTTAATATTAGACAAAGATAATCCGAGTAAATACAAAATCCAGTTTTTAAATTACGATTTCATTTATTAAGGGAAAAAAAGCTATCCTTCCAAGTTCCAAGGCGAAAACCACTGCTGACCAAAAACACATTCTGCTGAGTGACGAGAAAAAAGTTGAACTTTTTGGAAGGTTTGAGTCCCGTTACATCTGGTCTAAACTAACACAGCATTTCATAAAAAGAACATCATACCAACAGTCAAATATGGTGGTGGTAGTGTGATGGTTTGGGGCAGCTTTGCTGCTTCAGGACCTGGACGACTTGCTGTAATTGATGGAACCATGAATTCTGCTCTCTACCAGAAAATCCTGAAGGAGAATGTCGAGCCATCAGTTTGTGTCCTGAAGCTCAAGTGCACTTGGGATATGCAGCAGGACAATCATCTGAAACACACCAGCAAGTCCACCTCTGAATGGCTAAAAAAAAACATTAAAACAAAAAACAAGATGAAGGTTTTGGAGTGGCCAAATCAAAGTCTGGACTTAAATCTGATTGAGATGCTTTGGCATGACCTTAAACAGACTGTTTATGCTTAAAAACCCTGCAATGTGGAGGAATTAAAACAATTCTGCAAAGAAGAGTGGGCCAAAATTCCTCCACAGCAAAGTGAAGGACTTATTGGCAGTTATCTCAAACACTTGATTGCAGTTCTTGCTCCCAAAGGTGGCACAACCAGTTATTAGGTTTAGGGGGCAATTACTTTTTCACATAGGGCCAGATAGGTTTGGATATCTTTTTTCCCTTAATAAATGAAATCATCTTTTAAAAACTGCATTTTATATTTACTATTTGTCTAATATTAAAATTTGTTTGATGATCTGAAACATGTAAGTGTGACAAATATGCAAAAAACTAAGAAACCAGGAAGGGGGCAAACACTTTCACAAAGTTTGTGACCAGAGGAGATTTTTTTTCCACCTTTATGTTTAGGATCATAGTGTGTTTTTATCCCTCAGCACCAAGGATTAAATGTCCAAACACACTGAAAAATACAATACAGTTTGTGATCCATTTTAAGTGCTCCTGGATTACTGCTTTTTTTTCCTTTTAAACTCAGCCTGTTGTGAGACTATGGCTCTGTGGCAGACAGCATTCCAAGCATTAATATGTATACAGCATGAGGCCAAGAGATGTAAGACCCAAGCTCTGCTGTGAGAAATTGAATTTCCCCTTGAAACTATTTTGAGAACTATTGGCAATAACATTAAAAACTGATTGTTAGTCAGTTTCAGTCTCCATAGTTTTATCTACAGTAACAATCAGTAGTTAGTATACAGAAGGATGTCATGTCTATGGAGGAATCACTGGTGCTATCAGGCAATTAGTATGAATCAGACTAGCTTTGGGAATATGTCTGGAGCTGCTGATTATTAGCCAGCCCTTCAGGCATAGATACAGCATTGGCTAGTGAAAATAAAGTATATAATATTAAAAGAAGTACTTCCCAATAACCTATTCTGTGGCCTGTATACTTCTGGGAAGTCTCCAGGAAAGCTTTCTTTTCAGTTTTATTGGGCAAAAGCACTTCTAAAAATCACAGCGTGGGAGTGTGAGGTGTTGTTTGGCTGTTAGAGGTGGCAAAAGTAGTGTGAGTACAGCGTGCTGATGTAGGTGTTTGTGTATGTGTGTATGCTTTGGCGGGGACCTGGAGGGCTCACTCAAATGTTCAGTTTCACCCAACCACCCACGCAAGGCGTAAAAGGCTGTGAGAAAGAAGTGCAATGTATTCAAAAAGTACAGGCGAGGGTTAGTGGAAAGGGAACAGGTCTGCAGTGAGTCCATCAGTGAGACAGAGGGAAAAAAGTACTGAAAAGGGATTGAGGGGCATAAGGGGCTAACAGAAAGATTAGTTCACCAAGGAGCTCCCAGTTTTCTGTTAGCAGTGTCTTATCCAGAGCATTTTGCACGTAAAAGCCATCAGAAAGCTTCAGACAGGTGCAGACTCTTGAATGGCTTCTGCACTCCTGTCTTCCATCATTAATCATGAAAGCAATGTGAGTAATCCCTCCTTGAAACTAAATCATTAATAACACATTGTAGGGTTAGATTTGCACACACACCTGTTTCCCTTTCTAGTGTGGTAAAGGGGAGGGGTTGGTTCTCATTGTCTTATCTTGTGACTGAAGGTTTGGAGGAATAATGTCTCCTAATTAATTGCTTTATATCAACTTAATGAGTTGTTGAAATACCTGTGTTGTAGAATACCTGGAGGGAGGGGCGTTTACCTGGAATCTGCTTTAATTCATTTGAAGGAGACACTTGGTTTTTGAAGACCTTTTCAGTGAGAAGCAAAAGCAGTTTTACAGATGAGCCTATAAAAGCTTATCTAACAGTTAGATGTGATGAGCATCTTTATACTTTCATATACAAAATCCTCCTGCAAACATTCAAATTTTTTGCTTCAAATTCTTTTTATTATTTTTTTATTTGTATTTTATCTGTTACACAGATACACTTGTTTCACAGATACACTTGTGGTGGCCCTGAAGTGCAAAGCACCACAACAAAAACTGAAAACATAACGACATTTAGTAGAAGAGGGCACCGATGCTCATGGGTGCCATTGAAGTGACCCTGGACTCTTAGATCACCAAATAGATCCATCTATATTGTAACTGACCTCTTGGAATAAAGAGGGTTTTGTTAGGATAAAATAAACTCTTCCTACACACACATATGACACAATCTACTTGTAAAGATTTCTTACTATCTTAATGACTTGCTTCTATAACTAAAAAGATGCAAACTGGCATTGTCACAAGAAGCAAATGACGCCCTTTCTAACAGGAAGGGGAATAGACAGATTTTTAGGAAACGCTGCAAAGTGATGGAAATGGACTGGCATTTACATAGTGCTTCTCTAGTCTTACTGACCACTCAAAGCGTTTTAGACTACAAGACACATTCAACCATACATTCATGCAGTGCTTTATTCTATACACTTCATCTAAGCACTTCATCTGTCTCACATACACCCTCAATTTAGAATCACCAGTTAACCTAACATGCATATCTTTGGACTGTGGGAGGAAGCCAGAGTACCCAGAGGAAAGCCACACAGGCACAAAGAGAACATGCAAACTCCACACAGAAAGCCCTCCAGTCAGGGCGACAGTGGTAACAGCCACACCAGTATGCCACCAGCATGTAAATAGAAAAGAAATAGTATAATATGCATTTGTTAAAAATACTTCCAAATATGCATCACCAGACCTCAATCCACTGGTTACTAGTAGAAGACCTAAACATATGGCTTCTGGCACCAGCATAGTGATCAATGTGGTGATCACAGAGTGCACTGGATGGCACATATTATTCCATTCTGTTCCACAGTCTGTGTGTAGTCTCATTGGAATAATGACAACATTTCTAACAGAGTCAATAAAGGTTTTTTCTTTTCTTTTTTTCCTAACCCAACATTGTTGATTGTTAGTCCATATTTGACTCGGATGATTTTTTGCTGAAGAATGCCACAAGCAATATGGACTTACAGAGAGGTACACTATATGGACAAAAGTATTGCGCCACACCTCTTAATCTTTGAATTCAGGTGTTTTTAGTCCCATTGCCACAGGTGTATTAAACCAAGCACCTAGCTACATGGTCTGCCTTTATAAACATTTGTGAAAGAATGGGTGATTCTAAAGAGCTCACTGAATTTGAGCATGGCACTGCACAGTAAATAAAATCCATAAAAATACAGTGCAATGTACTGTTTTAAAATGAAGGTGAACTGGCAGAAAATTACCAGTACATTTTTCGTTTTTTTAAGGATTTTTTTTCCCCTCCCTCCTTCCCTCCTAGATATTCCACCATCAGCTGTAAGTAAATGGACTGGTACTTATATAGCGCTTTTCTACTCAGATTCTGTGTACTCAAAGCGCTTTAACTACATGCCACATTCACCCAGTCACACATACATTCATACAGCACTTTTATCTACACTTAAGTGCTAAGTACTAACATTCACACACACTCACACTCCAATGAATGCATCGGGAGCAACATGGGGTTCAGTATCTTGCCCAAGGATACTTCGGCATGCAGACTAGGGGAGCCAGGGATCGAACCACTGACCTTCCGATTAGTAGACGACTCGCTCTACCTCCTGAGCCACAGCCGCCCCAAGTGGTGCCATTGCAAAGTGGAAGCATTTAGGAATCACAGCGACTCACCCATGATGTGATAAACCACATAAAGGTCGGGAGCTTCATTGCATGGGTTTCCATGGCTGAGCAGCTCCTGTAGGTGTAATGTGTAGGGTGGCCCAGTACTTTTTTTCCACTTAGTGTATATGTGTATACATGTCTGCAACAAGGTTCCAAGTGGGTTCAGCTGAGAAAGCATTCTTGACATGCTTTCCATAGATCATTACGCACATTTATTTTTATTTTTATTTTGTTGGTGTGCTTTGCACCTCAAAGCCACCATAAATAGATATTACTACAGTGTAATCAAGCAATTATTTTCAAAGTGAATGTAGAGGAAGATACCCTGCTGCAAAACAGGGTTGCTTACTCCTTCAGTATTTGTCTTACAGTAGTAACCTGTCAATATTTCACTGCTCCAATGGGAAACTACCCACCATTGATAGGCAACCAGAATAACTTGAGATTTTCTTCGCCTGCTCACTGAACTGAGGCATCGGTGAACCATGAAAACCCAGGTAGGGATAACAAGTAATTGAGGCAGGAAGGACAAAAGGTTCTTTATGAAACCCCAACTAGTTACAGTGCCCAAGGTGTGTTTTTAATCAACTCTTGTTGCTCTGCATACTCTTAGGATTTTTCGCAGCATTAGAATTCAGAGGATGTCCTGCTGTGCCTTTTGTGCTCTGCTGTGCCCTTTACTACAGCTTGTTTCTCTTCACTACCACCTTATCTTTTGCTAGAGATGCATAAGCAAATCAAAGCGCATATTTCTCTTGTATCAATTTGATACAAATTAAAATTTCAGGTGTGAAACCTCCCCCGGACCACAGCCAAAGAGCCGAACTTTCGGTCTGACAAAAAGAGGTCTCAGTCTAGTTTGACTCACAAATAAGCCACAGTAGCAAAGGGGGAGAGGGGAGTATTATTTCAAATATTATTTGTACCATCTTACAAAAATGCTTACAGTCTGCAGGTATTTTTGGAGTGGATGAGAAAGAGGATAGAAGATCAATGTGTATGGTCCTTGGGTTATGTTTATTTGAGTTTTGAATTCTTGGTTTAAATATTCAAGTTTGGGATTCCTATTTGGATTTCTAATAGATTTTTAGTAGAATAGAATAGTTTCTAGTAGAGTTTTAATTTCTTGTGACATCATATAATCTTTGATTGTTGTTTTTACTTTATGGGTATTAGTCATTTCAGTTGTATAATCCTGTGTTCTCATTCATGTCTTGATTTTTATTAGTAGTAGTTTCTGTTCCCTTAATGTTGCCCTGTCTCGTCCTTCTTCTATCTCATCTTTCTGGTCCATTGTCTCCGTTATCATGTCTAGTGTGAGTCTTGTCCCTGTGTTTAGTAGTATTTAGTAGTAGTATTTATCCTTTGGTCATTTCCTGTTTTACATTAAAGGCTGGTTTTCTTCCATTCCAGAATCAGGCCTTTCTACAAACCATAGGCTGTATACTAAAAATGGATGCAATCACAGCGGCGTTACCCATTTGTTAGTGAAGTTTCCTTGTGAAGATGTGAAGATGCCCTAATGTCACCTCTTTAGCCTTATGTTGTGCTCAAGCTGAAATATGCCATTCAAACCTAGTGATCAGAGAGCAGAAGCTCATTCTGTGAATAGTTAAATAATTGTCCATCCATCTAACATCGACATTCAGCTTTTAACCTTTAGCATAAAATTGTAGTGTTAATTGTTTTTGCAGACATTGTTCAAAGGCTGACATTCTGTTACTTAAAAAAAAAAAGTAAATATTTATTGGCATTGTCAAACTAGTTTAGAAAATGGAACATTAAACACACACACACACACACCTTTTATATATTGTAGTACCTTCATGGCCCACTTCTGTAATCACTGCTCTATACTCCAGTATTATTTTAAAAGTTGAAACGTACATAGTACATAGACATTGTATTTCTATATTTATCTTGGAAGAAACCCCCCTTGTGTGAGTGTGAATGACATTTTCATAAATTTGAGATTTTCTCATACTCCCTCTGTAGTGTCACTAGGCACCTTTTAAATCTATGATTTGTCTGTCAGTTGTATTTACAATGACTAACAGCCTATTGCTTTCCCAGCTTCTGAGCCTTTATATTTGATCCTCACTAAAAACGCCCACCCAGATTCTTGAAGCTTGTATCCCCTTTGTTATTTATTTTGTTTAGTTTTTTTTTTGTTTTTGTTTTTTTGGAATTGACAAATGTAACAAAAATCAGGACATAATATTGGTATTAGTATTTCCTGTTTTCTCGTTTCCTTTTTATTCTTCTAAGTGCTCTTTACAAATATACAACCTTCATATTACATGTGAACCTTAAATCCCACAGGATCTCAGTCTGCAGGGCTTTTTTATTTTTTTAATGTAGGTAGTCAAAAAAAAAGTGGAGTTTTTAAAGTTTTGAAACTATTTAGCAGGACACTCATTTGCACATGTTGTCCTGTTGATGGACTACAGATTGCCTACCTGGTTAGAGAAGGCAAGGTTGAACCATCATTGTCAGAACTTTGGGAGCCCCAGATGCAGGAGCAGGTGTTTTTCACAGATCTAATCAATAATGCAGTGTTTCCTTGGAAGATCCTCTCACAGCCCAGGTGCTTCATTGTGTTTTCTGGTAAATGCAAGTTTGAGAAAAGTGATGAACTCTACATACTGATCTACTTCTTGTGGTATTGTGACTGAAATACTCACAAAGCTACTGAAGTATTCACAAAGATTCCTAGTAGTAGAGGGGCATTGTGGGATCCAGAGACCATGGGATGTCAGTGACATTCATCAACTTCAAGGGAAGTTGTGCAAAATAACCACTGGCGAGCGAAGTGGGCCAGTCTTTTCTCAACTTCAAGGCAAGCAATTGAAGCAAATACCTATAAGATCCAAGGATATTGTTGATTGAAACATGAGCCCATGGGAAATACATTAGAGGGTTACCATGGCAACTGGGGTTTGGAAAGTCTACCAGTGACAGGTGGTGTGTGGACGCCCCTTAAGTGTTGCACCTAGTGATAACATTCTAAGAAAATTTTTAGGATTATGAAATTTTCTAAAAATTTCCTCTTAAAGTTAGGACTTTAAAAGAGCTTCTAAGGTGAAAAACTGTTTGGAGTCGGGAGGAAGACTTTTGAGAGAATTAAGAGTTACTTAAGCAGAAAAAAATGTGTCCAACCTTTATCAGCAGTGTAATCATATAAGCAATTACAGTGCTGTCAGTCTCATATTGTGACATTTTTTACTTTTTTTTTTTTACATCCTATAGACTTAAAAGGGGCATTCACATATATAGCAGTCTTCCTTGTTTTGTTGGTGTAATTGATGAATGCTGAATGATTCCCACTGTTAATATGAATTAGATTAAGTACTAAATATACAAACATGTTAATTAAACCCAAGCAAAAACATTACAACTATGAGCATGTGAAGGAACAACTATGCACGTACGTCTGTGTTTTCAAATACTTTGTAAGCTGTATTAGTATAGCTTATGATTTTATAATATTTATAATGAAGCCAGGTCTTGGCAGAGTAAATTCTATGATTAGGTCTATCCATTTCTCCATCCATCATGTCAATTATCACTAAGATGACAATTTTTCCTTATTTTTTTCTTTGATCAACCAATCACATTTTGAAAGAATATGTCATACCTGGCAATTGGTCAGCCACACCTTCTTGTTAAGGTAAAAGTTTTAGAGCCTTTCTTGATCAGAGTTGGTGTCAGAATTTTCCTGAAAGCTCTAAATCCTTGAGTTCTCTAAGGGGGTAATAAAAAGAATATTTGTGAAGTTGTTTTGTTCTTGACAAAAACAAAACTTAATCTTTATATAATGGTACTAGATGGAAACAGATGTTAAACTGCATTTCTCTTTTCAGATTTTCTTAAAATTCTGTTCTACATTTGTGCACTGGTATTGAAACAAAAATATAGCTTGTTTTCATCTCTGTGACAGCTGGCACCTCACTTTGCCTTTCAGTTGGACATTTAGAACAATTATAAACACTTTTGATTTCCAACCTGGCTGTCAAATTAACCATTTTTCTAGCTTAACCCAGCCCTGAGGCCTGTAATGGTCTGTAGTACATAAAGCAGCTCCCCCAGAATCTTCCATCAGTGCTAATTATTTGTAGCCTGTTTGGATCTAGTATAAGGGACTCTGATGATTGCCTTTTTCCCATCCTGAGTTACAGCACTTGCACTTCATAACTTCAGGTCTGAAAGGCTTTTAATTCACTCAGCAGTTTTAATTTGAAAGGCCCTGATGAGGGAAAACACCTATTGATTGATCATTGTTCTCAGGAAAGGTCATGCATTTGAAATGAATGAGGCAAACAACAGGGGGTGGGTGGGAGAATGCTCAGCAATTAAATTATGATACAGGGGGGACGCAGGGTTGGGGAGGCTTTGAGTGAAGTAAATAGCACATGCAGGGGAGTTAACGTGACCCATCATCAAAGGTGTGTGGAATGGATGGAAAAATGATTCTGCTGTCGCCAGAGCAGGTGTGGTGTGGAGGGAGGAATGGGGGCATCATGACTTCAGGCTGTCATTGTACCTCGCTTAGTAGCACAGATAGAGAAAACAGACAAACACAAACACACATGAAGCACATTAAACAAACAAAAACCTGCACACAATGCTACATAAACAGGAGCACTGGGACCTGACTGCTTTTTACAACTTGTGCAGAGCATGCTGCTGCTCACACCAGCATGAGGAGGACTTCTATTTTTCAAGCAATTTATCGGATGTGTCAGCAAAGTCAAACATGGGAAGAGTGGATAGCAATGAAAGTATGATGTATATTATGATGTTTTAGACCAGAAGTACTTACTGCAACCTTTCATTTGAATAAGAAATTAGGAGGCTGTGACACAGGTGCTCAATGCAAGTTTGCTCTTTTGAAATGTGGCATTCCATATTATGAAAATGTGTCATGGTCACTCATAAATATGGTAGCACTTGTTTGGCCGCCTCATGTCAGTCTGAAACTGATTTACATGTAAATAATTCCAGCAGCATGACTCACGTGTTATGTAAATCTAACCTGTCTCTGTCATTTTTCACAGGGATTTTAATATTTCTACACATCCTGAGCAGCATTTATTGCATATATAGGCTTAATGAAAGCCAAAATGAAACTGTGGGAACTTAATTTTCTTCTCTTCCATATATGTAGAGTTTAGTGGGTTGCTGACTCATGTGCAGTGTATTTTCCCATAGGTTCAATAATATGGTAGGGTGTCACACTATTTTTATGGAGCACTCCTGATGTCTTTCCTTCCCCAGAACTTTTGTTTTGCCATTCATTATTTGTCAAAAATTTAAACAACCCACTTACTGGCAAAGTGAAGACATTTTTTCATAATTAAGCTGTTATCATGCCATAATTAGGGCATTGTGAAATAAAGTGTAACCATTTTTTCATACATAATTTGTTATGCTCTGCTGAGGAAGCAAAATTTTTATCACCATATATCAAATTAGACTGTCCCCATTCTGTCAAGATGTGAGAAACCTAGCCAAGAAAGTGTACTTCCTTGGCTGTGAATGGATTTTATTTTTCTTTCTTTCATTTGCTAGGAGAGAATGTGGGTCAACAGTAAATGAGAGCCTTTCCATATGATTTTAATTTGGAGGCATTGGTATACGTTGATACAGTTACTCTCACTTTTGTAACACTGGGCCTTGAAACATTTTACCTGAAGCCACCTGAGCAGTGATTAAAAGTAATTTAGTACATTTATCTGCTACCCAAGCATATTTTTGGGGTAGTGTATTTTATGTTAATGTTTCTATTTGATTATGTTAGTTTACAGAAGCATATTATGAGGTTATACAATAAAACTTGGTGTTTAAGTTTAAGTCAGTGGAGCAGCATGTATGGCTACAATGTTTAAAAAAAACAAGTAATTGGAGCTCCTTTTCACATTTCAAATGTTTGTCTAAATTTGTCCAATGTACCTCTTTTCCCTGCTGATGCAGCAGCAGTGTGGGACCACTTCTGCCTTGGTGTATTTTAAGAAACCAGACCACAATTGACAGGTTTAAGACCTGAATGTTACTTGTGCTACATAGGGGAAGTCTGCAGGCTGCATCTGTGAATCGTTTGTAATTTTTCTGCAGTAACTTCTCCCATAGCCACTGATGTAACATCACTGATTGTAACTCTGGAATGTATGTATGGCGTCCTTTATTTTTCTCCCCATTAGGATTTAGGAGGAAGCTATTCTCTTATTTGCATGGTGTGGGAAAAAATGCTTCAATTTGCCTTTGTAGAGCAATGTACTAATGTACTACTACTACTATGCTACTTATACACTGATACAAAAAAAATTTGAAAATGGCAGCCATAATATTATAATGATATATCAGTTAAAGAGACAGAATGAGTACTTGCACTTTTGACAGTTTTACTACATTTGACTTTTATTCAGTAGCTTATTTATTTCAACAATCTAGTTGTGCTTTACTTAATTAAGGTTCTGCATATTTCACCCACCACTGGAGCTGAGTGGTATTTTGGTCTTCTTTTGAAAGCGCTTGATGAAACATATGGGAATTGTAATGAGTACATGACTTTGTTAGGCTTATCTGTTGTAAAGTAAATCCATGCATGTTGATCTGAAGCAGTTTCCCAGGAGTCAGTATGCTCAGTGCACCCTTAATGCTGCAATGTGCCTGAGGAGCAGAGGAAGTGCCTATGTCGGAAACATGTCAGACTTGTGATACACATGAATGCCATACTGTCACTGTGATGATGCTGATTGATCTCTCGTACATGATGAAAACTTAGAGGGAAACAATGAAAGAAGTGACTAGTGGTTTTGTTTTCAAAGTACTGACATTCAAAGCAGAAAGAAACTAAAAGACATGCCACACCAATTTACTGTTGTTATTAACATGGATTAAATTCCACTTACTTTTATCCTGTTGTTTGAATGTACTGAATAAGTATAAAGCACCTATATAGTTCTGCTCTCTGTCAGGATGATCCCATACTAAGGTTCAGGCTCTGGAGAAGCCAATCCATGACTGACAGTGTTCCACTGTGTGTTTTTTTTTAAATCCAGGTATGCTTTTACTGCATTGGCAGTGTGTTTGGGATCATTGTCATGCTAAAAAATGAAACTGTTTCCAATGAAATGCAGCCCCACACCATGACAGAACCTCCACTGTGTTTTACAGATGGCCGTAGATACTCACCCTAACTTCTCTCTTAACCCCCTCCGTACATGCTGACGAGGATTTGAGCCAAAATTTCAAACGATGATTCTTCACTCCAGTTCTTGTGTAATTTGGCGTACCTCAGCCTTTTCTCCCTGTTTCCCTTCCTTAAGAATGGCTTCTTGACAGCCACTGTTCTACTGAGACCGTTTCTGATTAGGCTTCAGCAAAGAGTAGATCATGGAAATCTCAAAAACCAGTTTTACTTGTTGTTATCTATCATCCACCCGGCCCCTACTCAGAGTTTTTATCTGAATTCTCAGACTTTTATCTGATTTAGGGCTCAGTTCAGATAAAATAATCATAGTAACATAACATTCATGTAGATGCCAAAAACGACAGCCTCAATACTCCATTTAATTCATTATTGGACTTGATTGGCTCCTCTCAAATTGTAAATGAGCCCACCCACCGCCTTAATCACACTCTGGATCTTGTCCTGACATATGGCATAGAAACTGAACATTTAACTGTACTCCCTGAAAACCCTCTTTTATCTGATCATTTCTTAGTAACTTTTGAATTTACAATAATGGATTACACAGCAGTGGGGAATAAATTTTATTACAGTAGATGTCTTTCTGAAAGTGCTGTAACTAAGTTTAAG
>VUQI01043609.1:22544-36463 GCA_015106735.1 Paratilapia polleni | reverse complement strand
AGTGCTCTATTGGGATAGTATGGTACTATGAGGTCTTTAAGATATGGTGGGGCCTGATTTTTCAAGATTTTGTAAGTGAGGAGAAGGATTTTAAATTAAATTCTGGATTCAACAGAGAGCCAATGAAGAGAAGCTAATATGGAAGAAATATGGTCTCTCTTTCTAGTCCCTGTCAGTACTCTCACTGCAGCATTCTGGATTAACTGAAGGCTTTTCAGGGAGCTTTTAGAACAACCTGATAATAGTGAATTACAATAGTCCAGCCTAGAAGTAATAAATGCATGAACTAGTTTTTCAGCATCACTCTGAGACAGGATGTTTCTAATTTTAGAGATGTTGCGCAAATGCAAGAAAGCAGTCCTACATATTTGTTTAATGTGTGCGTTGAAAGACATATCCTGGTCAAAAATGACTCCAAGATTCCTCACAGTGTTACTGGAGGTCGAGGTAATGCCATCCAGAGTAAGTAAGTATCTGGTTAGACACCATGTTTCTAAGACCATGTTTGTCATGCCTTTTGGAGCCTTTTTAATGCAATCATCTAATAAATAACATGTCTTGCTGTGCAGTTAATTGTACGAGCAACCTGTCCACAAAGTCTGTTTTCCAGTTTTGTTGATTTTAATTTTCATATTATTTATGCATTAGCACTGGGTTTTTCTTGCAAAAACGCACCTTTTGAGTTTTAGTGAACTTCTCCAACTAAAAAAAAGTTATGTTCATATGCTTGTACCTTTTTGTTTTAAATCAAAGAAACAAATATTTTGTAACTTAACTGGTAATAATTTGGACTGATATTCAAAGGAGGTTTCTATGCAGAGTGAGTCGCAAAACTTTGCCTGTGGGGACAATGCAACTGGACAGCCACTAATGCCTCCTCCTACTTTAAACTCCATTATAATGATAAGAAAAACTCTATGGCACATTTGAAGTCACAAAACATTTCACTCTGGTTATTTTATCTGTAAACTGAGTTTAAAGAACCAATCAATGCCAAAGAGTTTTGGTTTGAGATCGGCTCGATAAAGCACCACACTGACACTAATTCTTTTCGTGTCGACACTCTTTGAGAGTGATATGTTTTCTACAGAAACCTGCTGAGCTGTATGCTAGTAATGCCAAGTATGTGTCACATTGCCAGAGGAATTTCCATGCATCCAATCACGAATGCAGAAAATGCAAACAGTCATGAAAAAGAAAGCTTTCACAGAACTCTTTGCAGTCCTGTGAAAACCTGTACACACCTGACTTTATTATTTGAAACTCTGGTAATCTTTCATACAAGCATTCACCACTGTAACATTATATAGATGATAGAATATAAGGAAAGGTTTTATAGGTCAACTATTAAGAAATCATTTTCCTGGACCACACACCGTAGGTGTTGATATTTCATAGCCAACAAGTTCTTGCATGACAAAATCAAGTATGAAGTCTTATTTTTTCGTGTTCCTACCAGGTATTAGAAGAGAAGGTAGAGAGGTAGATGAGTTTTTCATGCTTAGCTTATGTTACAAGTTGAACAGGATAACTTCTGACAGCACATTTTGCCACTTACATATTTGATGGTCCAATCAATCAGCCACTGCACATATATGCAAACAATCGTGGCACAATGCTGATATGACAGAATACCATAAACATACACAGAAAGTTTCAGAAACTAATTCTGACATGGATCAGATCATGGGTTTTAAGTCACTTCAACAATTAACCTGTCGCATCAAAATAACTCCACGGGGGACACAATACCACACTGTGCTGTCAACAAATTCCACATTATCAATTTTCTGTGTTGTATGCAACTTGTGCTGCTCTTTTTATATCTGATATTATCAACTTTCAGAGACAAGCGCTGGCAAAGTCTGAGCTCTGCATTCATCAAATGTTCAATAGATTTTGTGTGTGAAATTAATTTCTACATGTACACTGAGTAAAGTAGTGACTGATCTGCTGAAGAAGACTGCAAGACATTGAGTGAAGATTATTTTGGTGAAATTCTATCATCAGCCTCAATAGCAAAGAAATACTCACCAAACAATTCCCTGTGCTCCGGATCCGATGGGTCTGAGATTCTGGTAGCGCTTTAAAACCGTGAAAGTCGAATCGCCCACATCTATACTGTAGTACTCCCTTTCACGCTTGTTCCGGTTCATGGTGAAGCCTTGGATAAAAGTGGTGACTGGGCATCCAAGTGGAGCTCACCTCTCAAGACCTGCAAAGTGTGAAGAGGAGATCTCAGTATGGATATTTCCAGAACACTACACGTTTTTATTTTTTATTTTTTTTTTTTTTGTTCATCAAATAGTTTCTCCTGTTAAAAAAAATATAAGTGCTGCAAGTTCAGAAATTTTTGACACAAGAGAGCTATTGAAGCAAGATTGTATCTGTCATTATTACTTTAGGAAGCACTATATGACCGTCTCTCACATGACACGCAGTCTTATGTTTAGAGCCCAGTGTAAAAATCAGTGAGACGTAAGTAGTTGTCCCCAGGCAAAGTATGCAAACAGGTCCTATCAGCACCCACTTGGTATCACTGCCAATAAGTATTTTTCCATCCTCATTTTTCTTTTGCATATTTTCAATTTGTGCACATCACAGTAGAAAAGCAGAAAAATGTTTTAAGTTTAGATTCTGGCCACCTTCACTCAAATCACTACATCAATCAAAAAGAAAAGCTACATTTCAACCATGTTTTCTACATGAGTTTCCCAAGTAGCAAATGCAAGTGAATAAGTGCCAAAAACTGCAGTTCCTTCTATCACCACTTGGGTCTGGATCCAAAAGCTAGTCAGTAACCACAGACCAACGTTAACTTTAATTAAAATGGCTTTGCTTTGTAAAGCTAATTTCCCTTTTCATGACAACTGCACGTGGATTTGTTTTTTATATGGAGCCCTGTTTAAATTGCATTAAAACCTAAAGTTATGGGTAATAAGGGCATAGCTGATTTAAAAGGAGTCAAAGCTATTCATCCTCAGCATTTGTAATCCTAAAAAGGACCATCAGCTTCTAAGTTTCTCTGGTAAATTCAGTTGGTTTAAAACCCTTTGTTAGCACCCCATTCAATATCATGGTGTATTACATGTGCACATTATTAACCAAGCTAGGTAGCCAGCACTAGCATTAGCCAATAACTACCTTGCACTACTCATGCTTCCAGATAAGGCCATGTCCATTTTCAAAAAGAAATTTGGAAAAAAGAAAAAACCCAAACAATGCCAAAGTTGAGGCATTAAAACCAAAGTCCACAAACTAATAAGTGATGTTACCGTGGCTAGGTCCATCTTTTATATACGGCTTTTGGGTTTTCCACCATTTGAGATTTAACTGGTGCTTGTTCAATGCTACCCAACTGGAACTTTACCTACCAACTATTCACTACTCAGAAGAATTGTCCCTCACACTGTCCCACAATACAGGCTGACTAGAACAGCTTATTACCTTGTAATGGCTACCAGTTAAATCAGTCAAATAAGTCAGCATTATATATGAACCTCTTGTAACGAATGTTTGACACTATTATCTGTTAATTCAGTCAAACACTCCCAGTGTTAGCATTATATATGAACCTTTTCTAATGAATATTTAACACCAGGCCTAGTGCAGAGCAAACATAATCGTACAAATCTCTGCTTACTTTCTTCAGCTCAATTAAAGCCCCCTACTCAAAGCCGGAGGAATTCATTAATGTCAGAAAATCAAACCAGCCATGCTTCAAATCCTAAAGGGAAGTTCATCAACTGTAATGACAACCAAGCCTCTGAAATCCATCATATAGCCCAGAGGACCTGTGCAAACAGTATATAAATTCCAAAGGTCGGGGCGATGGAGCAGCGATCCAGGCAGAGAGGAAGCAGGAAGCTGGGTTTCATGTAGGGGATGAAGATGACAAATCATTAGTGGAATTTGGAACATTGTGCTGAGGAGGTTGGCTGTGTGGTGATAGCTGTGCGTTCCACGGGTCATTCCCTGAACTCTGGATTTCTCCAGCTACTGCAGGCCGACCACACCCCACCCCCTTCCTTTTTAGTATCAGCCAGCCTACAAGCCTTCCCTGCTCTCCATTTTATATACAGAAATTTAAAAACCTATTATGTAGGATAACTTTCAAAGTAAATGTATTTCTTAACAAAATGATGTTTCCTTTAAACAGAGCATTATTCTGTTAACAGTAGTACAATATTTATATTCACCATTTTGGTTAAAACAAAGATTGCTAGTTATGGAATACATTTATTTCGAAAATCACCCTTAATAACAGCCATGATGCCTTCTTAAATTCTGTGAGTACTTATTCAGCTTAATTTATACTTCTGCTTTGTTGCCTACACAAGAAGCTGGCGCCAGTGTCAGCATTTGTACTTGTGCGTGGTGTGCCTGGGTTGCTCTATATGTCTGCATTGCCGAAACAGTAGTAGTAGCAGTAGTAGTTTTCTCTTTGTGTTGATCCATTCTGTTCCAGTCATTCTGAAAAATGGCAGCAGGGGAATAAGTAGCCGGAAACTACACTACTGAAAGGGTCCATCACGGTCGTTGCGGTAACAGACGCAGGCAACTGCTGAGGGCCAGTATAGTCAATCAATTTCAGATCATTTTCTTCACTTTTTGCTTTAACAAAGCCTTCCAGGGCTGAAGTCGAGACCACCTCAGTTAAACCTGAGTCACTTCTGAGACCAGATGCAGTGCAGGAAAGAACTGACTCACCGTTCATACCAAAGATGCATTAAAACGCATTGAGATTGAATCGTCAGATTACACTCTGAGATGGATTAGGCCACAGAGTCACATTCTTTTAGCAGTGTTTATGCAAACGTGGCAGTGGTGACGTTGAAGGAACTCGGCTCAAAAAAACAACAACCGTGCATTTGGCCTGCATCAGGTTGCATATTTAAAGCGGTTGACTATTTGTTTTGCATAGAGCTGTTGCCTAACTGCACAGTAAAAATAAAGCACTTTAAAGTGAATGACTGTGTAGCCTGTGTGTTTGATCACAGTACTGGTCAGGTCGCAGTCCTTAAATTACCACGCTCTGGTCCAGAGTAAAGGGTTGGTTTTGGTCTACTGAGATATACAGGTGTGGGCAGATGCATGCTTGTTGGATCCTTTCAGGACTCTGGCATTCGGTCTGCCAAACAGAAATAATACACTTGCTATTTGCATATAGATAGGAATTGACATCAAATTACAAATGGTCACATTCTAATGCCAGTTGTGAAGTAATGTACTAAGAGCTATCCACTAGTGACTGAATCACCCAAAATGCATGTTAATGCCCAATATGAACAAGGCCAGAGCTACATAAAGTCAAGGAAGTCAAATTCTAAATAAGAGAAATGAGATCCACATGTAAAGATGTATGTATGAGTATTAATTAAAATAAGCAGTCCTAAATTACAAGAAATCATCAGATTCAGTCAGAAATTCTGGCTCAAGTAGTGAAGCCATGTCACCTTGCCTGTCTGCTCTAAGTAGAGCTCCCCCTGCACCACTTCTTTTCCTCTACGTGTCTTTTGTCTTTTCTGCTTCTCATCTGTGCCCTCTCCTCTTCTCTTCTGCGTTATTCGCTTTGACTCTGATCAGAGCATCTCTCTGCTGATGCAGAACCTTGTCAAAATTCTGCATCTAAGCCACATGGAGAAGAGGTGCAGGGATGAATATAGACTTCAACTCACAAACAAACCCGAACCGTTATGTTACCTTACAGAAAGACGTGGACTGCCAAATGGTTACCAAGAAGACACACACAACAAAGCAAGAAGAGAAATACAAATAAATTCAGTAACCATTTTCAGAGATCATCAGAAAATATATGATCTGAAAACTCAGTAATAGTACCCCATTGTGCACTCCAACAGCAAACCGGCACAGCGCCAGTATCAGATAAATACCGGTTTCCTCATACCTTAACCTGCAGCCAACCTCATCCTAAACCCCAACCAGATCTTCTGAGATACTTCACCTGAGACTGGTCTAGGCCCAACCCCAACCAGTATGCCCAACCTATACAGGATGCCCATACCCAACCACAGATGGCTACAATGGAACACTATCTGAAGGGTGAAGAGTCAGACCACTTTGAACCAGGTGGGTGCATTCACTCTCCATTTTGCACACTGAATGGCACAGGCAGCTTTTGTCAACATGAAGTGACCGTGGCATGTTGACAAAATGCCATGAAAATTTCTGTAGTGTCCTCACCAGCGATTCTGGCTGCGAGATAAATTAAGCCGGTGTCACACACGAACTTCGAACAATTTCTGGAGAATCGAGTCGGGATTACTTGCACAGTTATCCTTTCTCACATGTAGTATACAGCAGGAAACAGTCACAGAGGAATAGTCTGCTCTACTGGAAATACTCTGTGCACTTTAGGCAATAGAGCACGCAGGAGGCAACACACACAGAGAAAGCACCATTATTAACTGCACTATTCGCACAGTGATGCAATTCAGCCTCTCACTGACTGTATTAAGGAGCTGGCAGGTTAAAAACCAGCTAAAGGAAAGTCCTAGAAAAGTCTGTTTGGGTACGGTTTTGTTCTGCTGCAGTTCCTATACCCTACTGGAACCAAACTAACCCAAGCTGCACCTGTGATCAAGCTATACGTGTTTCAATTAATGAGTCTTTGACACATATAGTTAAATTATTTTGGCTCTTCTTGTGTTCAACATCTCTCTTTGTACTGGCCTCTTTGGCTCAACTGCATGCTGGATTGGGTCCATTATGCTCAGTTCAGGTCTGGCTACTTACTTTATGCATGTCAGGTTCAGGTAGGTTTTCCATGGGTCCACCACAAACTGGAGCCAACACTTTGGACCTGTGAAGACCTTTAACTTTTCTCACTTCATATGCCACCTGCTCAGCCTCAGCCATGTAAAAAAAAGGAGCGCCTTAACATGAATATGAAGACTGACTTCATCTTTAACCTGGAAAACTGATCAACACGTGTTCATGCAGGCTGCTGAGGAGACACAGAAAAATTGCCCACAGTAAATGGACTGGTACTTATATAGCGCTTTTCTACTTAGTTTTGAGTACTCAAAGCGCTTTATACTATATGCCACATTCACCCAGTCACACACGCATTCATAAAGCGCTTTTATCTATACTTAAACGCTTAGCTAACATTCACACACAAACTCAATGTGGGGTTCAGTGTCTTGCCCAAGGATACCTCGGCATGCAGACTAGGGGAGCCAAGGATCGAACCACTGACCTTCCGACTAGTAGATGGCCCACTCTACCTCCTGAGCCACAGCCACCCCTGCAAGTGTCCAGCTTTTGTCAGTCCAGAAGAAAATAAATTGCTGTCGGTATGTTTGTCCATAGGGTTTCTTAAAGAAGGTATTTTCTTGTTAGCATAAAATGGTAATGGTTCTTTTAAGGCATCTTTTTTTTTTTGTCATGTGATTGTTAACCTACTGTAGCTACTATGCAAGAATTGATTAAAGCAATTGTGATTTCTATAATAACCTTGAGAGCAAATGCTTTCAGGCCTCCATATGTCTCTTATTCACTTCCACTCCTTTCACCTAATATTTAGCTGCATCCACCACACAGCAAAAATGTCAACTTCATTCGCCAGAGGTATCTCGCTGCACACGGACCAGAAATATCATGCAAAGCACTCGTGGACACGCTTTTCAGAAAAAGTCATTTGGCATATCAAATATAGGCCACACTGGAGGGAGAGGGTTTTACTCAGTATATGTGGTTCTATCCAAACACTGCACAGAATATGTCTAAAGTGATGTCAGGCTTCACTTGGCAGCGTGACATAACTGTCTCTCCTACGTGAAGCGAGAACGGCACAAACAGTGTCAGGGTCCCTGTGAGACTTGAGGATCCGTGGCTTCCTTTGAAAACGGGGGCTCAGCGATCTGACAGAGTGTGTCAGGCCGTCGGCCCCATCAACCTCGGCTGTTAGGAAGCAGGGAATCGTGCATGTACGTTCACAACGGGAAAACCACTTTAACAAGACACAAATGCTTGCACAGGTAAGAGCTACATATCACCAAACAAAAATTGGATGCGCTCAGCCAAACAATTATCTTTTTCCTCAACACGAATCAGGAAATAATTAACCATTAGGACGTGCGGTGCATGAAGCTTTTAAAGTAGCTTATTAATTATTCAGCCTGCACAGGTAAGGTTCCGGGCCTACTGATCAAAATCAGGAGTATTGTCAAACACGACTCCAAATGTAAATTGCTCTCACCAGAGGCAAGCTGGCTTTTGAACGCTATGCCAGGCCTAAGTATGGGGGATGTTTTCTTAGACACGAGTTACAGCCATTTAATTAGCTAATGTATGTTATTATCCTGCTCTTAAGGTTAAATGTTTTTACACGTCTAAAAACACACTGAAGCAGTCAGCAAAATTAAGGTTTAAAACACTTAAAAATGTCAAAGCAGTGCTGCTTATTTTTAATGAATTGGCTCAGTAAAAAATTGGAATCTGTATGTTTGCACACGGATATTATGAAAAGAAATGACAGTACTAAAGCACTACTTAAGCCTACGGTATTTTTAATCCTCTCAATCTCCTTTTGTAACACACATGCGGAAGATGAAAGTTGCAGCTGTATCACAGACTTCAAATTAAACACATCTGGCACAGCTATTGCCATCCGTTGACAAACCTGCCATGGGCAAATAACGCCTCTGACAGCCAGACAGAACTGAACAGATAAGTGTGTCAAAAAAAGTGCCAGATATGGCTTTTGAACTGGCAGTCCTGTCCAGATATTCTCCCACACAGCTGTCCATCACGTTGTCACTCCCGGGAGTTGATCTGTCTTTTACCGTCTATAACAGGTCTGTTCCATTTCACTCCGATATAAAAAATAAAAAAAGTGAGATTCTTGCAAATATCAAACTGGTCCAAGTTATCTGTGCTACCACAGTCGAATCCACCAGCAGTTTCGGCTTTTATCTTCAAAGCGCTCGCACTCAGCCAAAGTAGCTGTTGCTGATAAGAGCTCACAAGGCCACATTCAGCGCCAAACACTGGTACCAATAAAGGCCCTGAATCCCACTTCTCTTACAACTGTCTGCAGAAACAAACCAGGGGGATTTATTGTTAAACTTCCTATAATCTCAGCCTAGTCCTAGCTAATGCGCTAATCATAAAATATGGCAACAATTAGGAAATATTTCAAGCTATCTGGTGAGCTGCCCCCCATCTAAAACATGTAAGATGAGTGATCAACTAGCTGACAGTATTCTGAATGGAAAACCAAGGCAGATAAACTGTGTGAGCATCACAGGCTTTATGGCAGCAGACAGGAAACACCAGAAACACCACAAACTGAGAGAAAAGGCACATGCTCAAATACCAGCAAACAGACCCATCCAGTGCCAGGTTCAGACTACGGATGCACCGATTCAGCTTTCTCCATTTCTGATACGATACCAATACCTTGGTTTTATGTATCTGCCAGTATTGAGTACTGACCTGAGACCAGAGTTAATAAGCTGTATTCCTCACTCTGTAAGGCAACATCACGACCGAGATAAATAAAATGAAAATGTGACATGCATATATGTTATTCACCTGACTTTTTTTTTTTTTTTTGCACTAGTCTAATTCCAGCTTGGAGTAAACAGGCTGCTGCATACTGCTGGCATTTAGCCACGCTAGTTTCTCCTTTCCCTGCTGCCACTGTGAGTGCACCTCCTCACACACACACACACACAGGTGAAGTGAAGTGATCTTAATCAAGTTCCTGACTTGTTACCGTTACATGTTACTGTAAGTGCTTCCCCGCAAGTGTTAACATAACGAGACCGAGCAGGAGAGACCACATGGAGAGCATCGGTGGGAGCGTTTCGGTCACAGCTGACCACAGTTTGAGGTTAAGTCAAAAACTATTGGAAAACATACAATGAAAGCCTGTCGGTGCAGCAAACGTGAAACGGCTCCAAACTGCTGACCCTTTGCTGTTAGCCTTCTCCAGGCTTGAGTCAGCATTCTCACCAATATCTGATCGGCGCATCCCTAGTTCGGACACAATATCAGCCCGATCTGGATGGCGACGAGCATTAGTTTGGGCTGGGAATAAAAATAAGCTTTGTGCATAACAGTTGATCATTTTATCTCGTACAGTAAAAAATACTCGGGAAGATCGAGCATTTGAGTCCACTGCACCTGACCTGTGTAATGACCTGCCTGCACTTCTGATGTTTGCTGATTCTGTGGGCTCTCTTAAAAGTCAGTTAAAGACATATATACACACACACTTTGGTTACCATTATCTGCTTGAATTCTTTTCCCAGAAATGGCCAGATAACACCTCCTTCCCAATAACAATACGCATGACTGCTCAGGGAGCAACGTGCAAGAGTCTGAGACTCTATAACTGCCTAATCTGACAGTAGCCGTCGTAACAGACAAAAATATTGTGTAGGTATAACATTAATCTGTGCTTTCCCATCATTAATAGACTGTTTACTGCTCAGAAATTCTGCACCTGTTTTCATACTTTAAATCTGCCACTTTTGATTTTTAAAAGGACTTTCGAGGAGCTTTCTTGCCCAACAGGAATAGCAAATTAATTCATATGGCACTAGGGCCACTGTAGGCAAAAAGGAAGGAATAATCAGAGAAAAAAAAGTCTATATTTTCAAGAGGAAAGTTGCAATTTTATAAGAAAAAAAAATCTGGATATTATCTGGGAAATTTCTGACATTAATCTCAGAGTTTTTTCCCCTCACAAATTGATGAGTTCATATTCTCAGAGAATATTTGATTTTTATCTTGAACTCGAGTGATGTCCTTCTAAAAGATTTATGACTATAAACTCAAAACTTTTTTCTTGTAAATTTGTGGATTTTTTTTCCCCCCCATTGTGAATTTATTACTTTAATCCTAGAACATATCTATTTTTTTTTCCACATTTATGACATTTAATCTTGAAAAGCTTTCTGGAATATTGCACGCCTCCTCCAACTCTGAAATTTCTTTTTAAAGCACACCTCTAATGCATTGTTGTAAATAATGACTCAAAAATGATTTTTTCTTTCCCCCAAATAACTGAATAAAGATAATAATCACAAATACTTACTTGTGCCTGAAAGGTTTTCTTTTAAACAGCCACATGAAGCATATGGACAAACCCTTCTGTCCATATGATTTTCACATAATCTAAAGGTGCAGAGGGGCACAAGAGAGATCCTTTCTCAAGAAAACTGTCCTTGGTCTCACTTGCAACTGTTTGAACCATGACACACTGTTTTGCTTGTTGTATTTGTGTTAGGGCTGGGCCCAGCAAAAGAATTAAAGCAGAACAACCCGTGCATCCTACAGTTATGCCAAACAATGACTCCACTCATTAAGGCAAATTATGGTTAACACCTGTGTGTACTATAAGATGACCTGCTATAGGTGTCTAGACACAAACAGTCATGTTCAATTTTAACATGGAGAACACTCAAAAAAAAAAAAAAAAAAAAAAAAAAAAAAAAAAAAAAAAAAAGGAAAATAATGTGAATACAGCTTTAGGTGACTTTTCAAGGTGTTTTGGTCTGATAGTGATGGCAGAAATGCAACAGTTAGTTGATTAATAATTAAATAATTATTTTATTGCCTGAATATCAAGGCAGAACCATAGTAGGGGACAAAAGTTTGCTCTTTGTAGGGTCTCCAATGTGCTTTTTTTTGGGCTAAAAACTAGAATGCTGTGATACACTCTCACCTTGGTTTATTGAAAACTATAACGGGCTTCTTTTCCGTGTTTTCTGTCATTTTCTAGAGAAAATGATCTGTTACCCGACTGACTGAAAGGTAATCTTCAAAGTGAGGGTATCCGTGTCAGTTGCTTCCTTGTTTGTTGACGGCAGCTCTTTCCTTTAAAGCTCGATGAGCGTTACTGTGGCAGATGGTCGATCACAGAGCGCCGGTGATGGTGATGTAACGCTGCGGCTGATTGACGGCTGCTAATAACAGTAATAAGGAGTCACGGGGATGCTTTTAAACGAGGCTTTTAGCCGTTACATAACTGCGCCCGCTGACCGCCGCTGCAGTCTGTCTTGAGATATTATGCTGAGATCTGTGCACCTTTTGTCCCCTCCTCCCGCTGACTCCACCAGATTAGGGCCAACTGCTGACATTATGTTCTCTCGCTCTCTTTTTTTTTACCCACAATCATTTGTTTTCCTGTTTTTCATTAGAATTAATGCTCGAGGTGAGTCATCATCAGTGAAGTGGAGTGAGCGCGCTCAGTAGAGGTGGGTGGGCACGAAGGCAGTACAAACTGATAATGTGCGGCCATCAGGAACATTTAAAGTGATCGATACGACACCTGAGGAGAGACTTTTAAAGATTTGATCACAGCGTTTCATATGTGGAGCGATCTTAAAGGATTATCTCAGCAGCTGTGAGGGTTTATCTTCACTCTGAGCCTCCCTCTGCTGAGATCAAACACACTCCAACCTGAGGACGGGAGCTTCGCCCACCCTCCTCCAACAACCACTGAGACATCTGTACTGTTATATAAAAATTAAAAAAAAAAAAATCCAGCTGCAGATTCAGCCTCTGACAGGTGGAGCTGTGGCTTTAAACTCCCTGCCAGATAAATGAAACTGGGTGTCATGTAAAAGATGTACTTTAGTCCTGTTGTAGTCGACTGTTAAACTTCAGAACAGCAGCTTTCTACTAAACAGTGTCCTGCACTGGTTCTGAGATTGCAGTTTAGTCAGCACTACTCTTGCTGGCTTTTATATCCCTTTCCAGATCAGGTCATCTGCCTCACACACAGTGCTCAGATCCTGACTATAAACATACCTCTTCTCACTGGCCTTTTAAGTTTCAGATTAGTTTAAATTCAGTGTCAGTTACCCAAGTTTATCATAAAACATTTATATTTTCTCTGCTTAGAGATTCATTTATTTAGGCTTTGTCTTCTTTTGGGGGTTGTCCTATTTCTGGACCTCATCTAATTTTCTAGGTCTTTCACTACAGTACATTTTTAGTGCCACCCCAACTTCATTTTTGCCTTTTTTGGAGTTTTGTTTCCCCCTATGGCCCCGCCTTCTTTTGGGGGTTGTCCTTTTTTTTTGACCCTTCCCAATTTTGGTCAACTTCTTTGATGTCTGAATTTTTAAGGGCAAACCATTATTTTCCAGGGTTATTTAGCTTTTCTAGTGCCCCACCTTCTTATGGTGTTTCTTTTGTCTTTTATGACCTCACATAACTTTTGGGCTGCTCCTTCTTTCTGTTTTTTAGGGTTATTGTTATTATTATTTTTAACCTATTTAGTTAAAAAAAATCCTTTTTGTGACCTTGCCTTATTTTGGGGATGATTTCTTTGTCTATTGTGGTTCTCCTAATTTTTTTAAGTGCCACCTTAGCAGTCCTTTAGCAGTCCTTTTTCAGGACCCCAATTTTTGGTCTGCTTCATCTCTTTTGATCTCCAAATAGACTATTTACCTGAACACAGCCAAAACCAGCTCAAACATGACTGGTTAATACTACTATAACTACAAACAGACTACAGAAGCTTACTGTATCAAAGGAAAAACTTCCCTTTCCTATAAAGTCACCGATATCTGTACCAAGATTATTTTTGTTTAGACTCTCCTGTCTTTTGGGGGTTGTTCTTTTTCTGTACCCCACCCAATTTTGGATTTACGTCTTTCACTAGAAGTCTAGTAGAACTTTTGCTGACCCGTAAGCTACCAATATCTGAATACAGTACCATTATTTTGTCTTTACTTTAAAGTCCTGATATCATGGTGTAGCTCTAGTTGATGGGGAGGCTTCCTAAATTGAGCTCTGTAGTGCAAAAACATGCTAAAAACATGAGAAAATGTGCTTATTAACATGAGCCTTTTAATAACTTTAGCACTTTTGGAGAGTTTATTTTGAAGATGTTGTCTTTTTTTTTTTTTTTTTTTTTGCCATTTTCACCAAGT
>VUQI01043609.1:3868-17368 GCA_015106735.1 Paratilapia polleni | reverse complement strand
TTTTCTCTGAGTGCTTTTTTTTTTTTTTTTTTTTTTTTTTTAATCCATCACCCTCCTTCGTTGTGTTTCTTCACATTTTATCATCCAAACTGCTTCCTGTTCTGCTCGGTTTGAGGTCAGAGTCACGGCTGAGTCACTCTGCGAGCAAACATCAGAGGCCGGAGTCCCGGCCTGGAGAAATCCTCCGTGTTCAGACATTAAAGATGATATTTGGATGTATTTATCTGTGCAGAGCTGCTCTCTGTAGTTGGAGATGATTTGTGCCTGCAGAGCTGCATAACAATGAGTTCAACACAAACCCACTCATCTATGTGCTGCTCAGAGGGTTTTGAAATTTGCATGTGTTGGACTGGTGACTCGGACACACATTATCACCGGAGGAGCTTGACCTGCATTAGGGTGTGGAAAGGTGTCTGACCTGCTTGTCCAGCTCCTTTCCTCCCTCAGGAGGTGGACTTATGGGAAAAGCATCTGCCTCATGTCTTTATGATCCTTTCAGTCAGTTTGAACAGGTGCAAGAAGCTGATTTCCTCTTCTTGGTCATCAAATGTCATGTTCAGCAGCATTTACTTTGTGATGCAAACTTTTTGTGCTGAAGACACAGCAAAGAGCTAGCCAAAACTTTAAGGCACGCACCTGCACAAAACCTCTATGCCATTTGAAGTGTCCTCATTTCTTTTCTTGTCAGAGGAAGACATTTTAGACGGCTCATCTGTGGCATTCACAGCTAGTACCTGCAAGTGTCACTCAGACAGTCCAACAAAAGGGTCTTGCTGCCTCCAGTTTGTCCCATGTGTTCGTTTATAACTTTTTGTGCAGCTTTATATTGCAGTATTAAGGTACGGTAGACATAAAATCCTCATGGCACATGTTTTGGCCACCACAAAAGGTGTGCTATGTATTCTGATTGGCAGCTTCTTTCTTAAATGGACTCAGATGTGAAGGTGTACTGCATTTATTCATACACTGAAGATCTTTGGGTTCATGGACTAGATGATAACTTTAAGGCGTGCAGGTTGGATAAATTAGAGTGTGAAAAACCCGCAGGTGACAGTGAATGTATGAGTAGTTTTTCTGTTTCTTGCTGTCATGAAACGCTGGGATGAATGATCCAAATTTGTAGCTGCTTCTTCTCATTTCCCTCTCACTTGCATCAAACTGTATGATGATGATTAAGCATCATCATTTTTAGGCTCCTTTAATGTTCTTTGAATCCTATCTGCTGGGCGAAAGGTAAAAACTGAGAGTTTCCTTCCGGCTGCAGAGCACAAACAGGAATTTCTTTCTGCAGAAATCAAAGTCAGAGACTCTGCAGAGAGAAACTCTGATATTAACACCTTTTGAAATCGGTTTGATGAGTGCAGGCAAACATGATTTGTTTGATTTATCCTGCTGAATTGAAGGCAACTCCTGTTACCGTCACTGTAAAACAGGAGCCTCAGTTTGATGTTTTATCCCCCGTCATTCCCATGAGGAACTGCTCACTTCTCTAATAGATGATAAAAAACCACAGACAAGGTTTACTGCTCGTCTCATGGAGCTTCCTCATTATGCTCCAAACTCACCACAAATCAGACAGAAAGTTTCTACATAAACCATTTGCATGTTTGCTCAGTGCAAAAGTGTAAATTTGATGACACGTGATATCACTCTTAGATCCTCTAATAGGTCTTAAATGTCACCACGACTGCCTAATAGGTGGATTTCACAAGTAAAACCAACAAAAATGTGACAAGGTTTGTTTATTTGGAAGGCCTAACAACAAACCAAGAAATATACAAATACAGCCACAACTTGAGTCTTGGCTAAGCAATATTTTTTATGTAGTAGAATTAGTATTGGATGGATGAGAGTACAGCATCAGAAATAAGTAGTAAATGCAGTTAAATCTAATCTGTATGCTCTAAATGCACTGGACAGATTAGAGGGTTTGGCTTATTTGCTAAAAATGTCCAACCAGTCACCATCAAAGTTGTCTTGGTACAGATAGAAAAATCACCAATGTTTCTGTTTTTAACCTAACAAAACCAGCAAGCTGAAACAAACTAAATGAAGAAATCAGATGAAAGATGTAGCCATAGTGACCTTGGTCGTCACCATCTTGGTGTTTTGAAATTTGGAGCTAAAGAGCCACAGTTGGATGCATACCCTGCTTTGTCATCCTTTTTGACTGTAATGGGACCATAAATTACAATATGTACATCATGTTGTGTTCAATAAGACTTTAAACTAGTGGGTGAGACTGTAAACTCACCAGGAAAGTGTTTACAGAGGTCATAGATCAAGTGAGAAGTAGGGTAATTTTCTCAGAAATTTCTATACAAGCAGACTTTTGTAAGTAGTTACTATTTGTAACTAGAGTCTCACCCCCTGCTGGCCATTAGAAAGAATGCAGGTTCAAGTTTGAGATCCAGCTATGTCCATTGGTTATGTAGTCTACTGTCAAGACTTTGAGAAATATTTATGACTTTTGCCCAGAGGTTATCAAATGCTCAGCAACCCCAACAACCCCCAAGTTCTAAAGACTTAGTCTATCAAAAATTTGTTCACAGAGTAATTTTAGAAGCATTCTAATCTGACGAAGCATTTCTGTCTCAAGGAAAGCTTAGAGACTTATGATAGGATTCCTACAGATTAGGGCAGATGAGATTTAAGACTTTTTCAATACCACTCTGAATTTAATTTAACACCAATTTTACAAAAACAAAAAGTAAGGAAAAAATGTCAACTACTTAGGCAGGATGGGTGATAGATCACATTTGAGAAGCTGCTACCTGTCTGTCGAGGTTGGTTTCCAGTTACCTGTGGAAATAATGAAGTAAAATCAGGGTCAAAAAGTTTTTAGCCTGGAGCTCCTTTGAAGGTTAATCAAGCTGTGGCTGGGTGTTGCACATTTATTGCTTACTTTCTAAGCTTTTTTTTTTTGTTGTTATGCTGTTCTCAGTCCATATTTATACTGAGATTTAGTTAAAGTGTTGATTAATTAATCTTGATTGCCTTGGGGTCCCTTTTGGAGGTGAATCTGGCCTTGATTGGTCATTTTATGGGTTCTTGATGAGCTTCTTTTTGGTTACGATGCTGTTTCAAGTCCATATTTCTCCCCAGATTTTAACAGGCTTGTTTAATAACCCTGATTACTGACGAGTGCATGAAAGTAGGTCGAACCCTGGATCTGTGACCGGCAGGGTTAATGTTTGTCTTTGTACGGTGTGAACAATAACATTTTAGTTTGCTGTACGTCCATGATGCGGAAGCAGCAACTTGTATCTGTGCAGCTGTGGCGTCCAGCTGCAGCGGACCTCTTTACTATAAAGGAAGCTCCAGACAGTGACCTGACCAAAACAATAGCCGAGCCGAGGCCAGGTATAAAAATAGGCTGCTGGCTTACAGGCTTCCTGCCCGCTTCTTAACAATGCTCTGCAGATTTTTTACATCTTGTTGGCATGAACCAGTGACTTTAAAACAAGACTACACACATTATAATTCTCTAGGAGGGAGAAAAAAAACACAATAATGCTCATTAAATTTAGAGAATATCGAGTTACAGAGCGAATCAGAGCAAGCAGATGAGGAAGATGTGGGTGAGAGGGCACGACTATCCATCTCTATCCAATTCCCAAGGGTGGATGATGTCACTTCCTGCTCCATCGATCTCTTGTAAGGCGCGGCACTCTGGAGGCCGAGTGTTGGCGTGAGGCTTTGATTTTTTTTGTCGGGCATATTTTTGAGGCGTGCAGCAGATGCTCGGCAGCCCCTTGAGGCCTCGCCTTGTTCACCGATAAATGATTTATTGCCTAATTAATCTGACTCCTCCACCGCCGCCATCATCCAGCCTAATTAGACCCTGTTACTGTCCCCATGAAGGCTGAAGATATCCAAGAGGTGCTAATTAGACTTTCCTAATTACCTTTATTTGAATAGCAACATGTTTCTTCTAAAATACCTGTTTTCTAATAAATTTGTTCTACAGGTTTTGCTTAAAAATGTCTAAACGAGAGACCAAATAAAGTATTTCATGCCATGTTTGGACACGTTTGGTTTGATACCCAATGCTGTAAGTGACTTTACGGTAAATGCAAATGATATAATATGTACAGCATCAGTCCAAGTCAAAACCTGATGATCTTTATCATGTCACAATTCCTGCAGTTCCTTAAAAATTTTTAACAGACATTGACTTCATTGATCTAAAAATAAACCCTTAGTTGGTATTAAAATGCCTTAAAACCATGGTTGTTTTTTCTTATGCTGCCATTTAAAATCTCAAAATATTTTGCCCAGGATGCTCAGACCAGATGTACCAGATGTGAGTGCAAATTGTGGAATTTGTACCTGAGGCACTGTGGATTTTTTTGGTGGGAATCAAGGCACACAGTTTTGTCAGACTTCAAAAGACTTGATTAGATCAACCAGAACCTCAACTGAGTTTTTTCTTTCAAGTTTTGGATATTGCAAACCTGGTTTAAAATGTTTTCTAAGTAGCATTAAAGAACTCTTAAATCTAACCTGCCTCAAGCTGTAGGAATCATGTCATGTTGAAGTCTCAAAGCTTCCCTTGAGATAGAAATGATTCATCAGATTATAATGCTTGTTAACTTTGCAGTCATGATTTTCTCAGTTTACTAAATTGGAGGCTGTTGGTATTCAGACATCACTGGTCTTTTAACAGCTTTTTGGAGAACATCATGTTTACACTTCTCAAAATGTGGCTTTTGGTTGATTGATTTTAAGTTGGATATTGTCTCAGCACTAAAAGACACTAATAAAAGATGGATGTAGCTTCCAGGTCTCAAAAGTGAACCAGCATTCTTTTTAATGACCAACAGGAGGGGCCTCCTCTGGTTGTAAAAAGAAGTCTGATTGTACTGCAGTCTATAAGAAAATGGCACTAATTTACATATGATCTTTGACCTCAGTAAATACTTTCCTGGTGAGATTATGGTCTCAGTTTCGAGTTTCAAGTCTTATTGACTAAATATGATGTTCATTTTGTAAATTATGGTCCCATTAGAGCCAAGCAAGGGATGATTTAGGGCCTTGCTCTCCTTGTTATGTTTGGTTTTCAAAAGTTAAGCTGGTGGTTGCCAAAGTGCTCAGCTCATGGCTTCAAAAACTAATATTTTAAAACCAGTGGGTAATGTCATAATGGTGTGGTACATCTTTTATATAGCTGCTGTAAAGTTTACAGTCTGTTGCTGATGCTGTCTGTTCAAACCAAATTCAGCCACGCCAATGAGTTTTTGACATGGTGTTAATTAGTTTGGAGCCCACTCTGACATAAATAAGCTAGACGTAGCTGCTGTAGTTAAGTTGATTGAGTTAAGAGCTGTGAAAACACTACAGCCCTACTTTATTCGTAGTTAGTTAATGAAAAATCCAACACTCTGCTTCCAATTTCATCAATAACGTCTTCATAAATTGACAGTTGGTATGAAGACATTTGAAGACATTACCCTCAACTCTGGAAAGCAACATTACCATACGTAGATTGAACAAGATTTCTTTCCTTTCTGATTGCTCATATTAAGTAAAAATGTCAGTAATAAAAACAGAAAGTCAGCACAAAGACCAGACCTACAGCACAGTGTTGAGTTTGAAGCTGAGAACTGCTGAATCGTCTTTACTAGGGGCAGGTCAGGGTGTCCTTCAGAGGGCCATAAACCTGACACAGAGCACAGAAAGTGATTTTACAGAGTCTTCCCCATCTGTCCTTCATCCAGAAAATCAATCGTCCCTTCAGTGTCTTCAGAGCACGCTGCCTTTGTACGAGGTCACCATCTGGCAGGAGTGACTTCTCTGCTTGGAGAGGCTCAGTGGATCGTAAAACCTTCATAAAACAGGTGGATTCACTTTGGCATGTCCTGTTTTCTGAGTTTTTGGCATTTTCCATGCCAGCTTCCATCTTCTATCCTGAAAACCCATGAGAGCAAACATACAAGCAGCTGAAGATGTCTTGTCGCTGACCTCTGACCTCCTTGTGCTGCTGAGGAAGCATATGTCCCATCAGGGATCAATGACAATCACATCACAACACTGTTGTTCCTCTTGTTCCAGTATTTATGACTTCACTCAGTCATGTAGACTCAGACAGGTGCACTGTTTTCAATTTATTTTGTTTGACTTGAATAGTCATCAACAATGGTGTTGAATAGTTTAAAAGGAAACAAACTAAAGAAGATATGCGTCAAGCAAAAGAACTCATGAAAACAAAGTGATATCTAAATACAGTTAATTAAGGATAGGGGATCCAGATATGAGAGGCAAATCAGGTAAAATGGGAACCAAAAGAATCTGTGTTTTGTTATCATGAATTTTAATTGACCAAGGTTTACTAAAGAATAAATTTTGAGAATGTAATGTAAAGAGTTCGAGGTGGTTGGAGCATAAAAACTGAAAGCAGTTGTTGTCACTGGAACTAACTTTTCTGCAAAGCACAGAGAAATTTGTGCTGTTTATGTTTATTTAAAAAAGGCATGTTTTATTATAGCATCAACAAAAACCCAGTGGTAAAATACCATTGGGTTTATGGATTATTGCAGTAAAAAATCTCTTTTCAAGTTCTTTCTTTTAGCAAGATAACCTTCACAAATCAGTTGCTATTCTTGCAGAAGTCTTTAAGATATCTGAATTTTAAAGTTTGTCGTCTGTCTAAATTTTTTATATTCTGTAACTCTGGATATTTCATTCATGGACAGTGCAAATTATGTGATAGGATCTCCCCTGGCTCAAGAGAACCACTTAAACTTATTTTTAACTTAATTTAATACAAGTTCAAATGGAATGTTCCAGGTTTTCCATGGCAAGTTGAAGAGAATCATCAGCACAAAACAATAGTGTATCATCTGCATATAGATGTATATAACAATTAGTTAAGATGACACTGTTTTGTAAATGGTAAACAATTTTTAAAAAAAGTGGGCCTAAAACGTAACCTTGTGGGACGCCTTTAGTTATTAGTTAGTCTTTGAGTGAATTTACCAACAACTTTTGAAGTGAAAATATTTTACTTAAATTTTGTGTCAAATTTTTTGGAGAATTCCACAAAAATAGCAGCATACTGTTTATTTTTCTTATCCACTGAATCATTCAGAACCAAGGGGATGGGAGAATGACTACTATAAACTGATCTGAGTTCAGATTGGGCTCAGAGTACAAGATTTAATTTTAAGGTAAACAGGACTATTTGGAATTTTTTCTGTATTTATTAAGGGATTATTTTGAATAAAGTATTTAGTTATGAGGCTTTGAACCGACTGTACTTAAGTTTTAAGACATTTCATCTTAGGTTTTTCATACTCGTTACTGATGTATGGCAAGTTTGCGATCAGGTGTTTATACCCCCCACAGTAACTTCATTTCTATGAGAGTATTTCAGATAAAAACCAGCATCTGTGGGCTTATTCAGGACTCCTAACCCAGAATATGGTGTCAGCATCCTGCAGCACTTTTAAATGCCACCAGATCATGGTTTAATACAATGTGACACCACAGTTTAATTAACTTTATGTAACCTTAGACCACAGTTTTATTTATTCATAGCAATAAAACATGGTTGAAGTGCTGTAAGTGATCAGATTTTCCTCCTTGGTATTGTACTGATGTCTCCACATATATGAAGATGTAAAGAAGTTAACGGAATAATCAGTCTCAGTCTTTCTTGGCCCTGCTGCTGCGGTATGATTCCCGTTTGAAGCTGCAGACTTCTCAGAACATTCAGGGACAGCATGTGAGCTGGCCGGCCACATATAAACCATTTCATTTTAAATAAGGGATTATTAATCTGCCTCTGCTGTAGCTGGATAGGAGCGCTGACCCCTGCAGCACCACAGGGCCCCGGTTTTTGGCAGCATCACAGAGCCCCTGGCACACTGAGGCTGTTAATACTGTAAGCTGGTTTATATGCACACATTGATAAAGGTTTGGACAGACACTGATATATTTTCAGATTAATTTATCCACGCAGACCAAAGTGAGGCATTCAGATGACTTTATAACCCCTGAAAACTCAGTTTGAAATACAATAAAACAGAGAAAAATGTTGCTGACCTCTGACCCTTGACCTTTATCTTTTTTTTTTCTTTGCTGTTTGTATGGTGTGTGTGGTGTCTGTGTATAAAAATAACATGCAGCGATTATAATGTTGGGAGCTGAAGGTTTGACAGTGTGAGTCATCCCGAGAGCTGCAGGCCGGGCGAGCTTCAACCAGCAGAGAGAAAGTTTTTCTGTTCTCAGACATCAGAGGACTGGTGTAATCATCTGTATTTCCTCCTCTTCCCTTGTCTCTCCTCGTTTCCTTCATTGTCTCCTCTCTTCTTGTTTCCTTCATTGTTTCCTCTCATCATTTCTCCTCATCTCCCTGTTAATCTATTTTCTTTATTTCCTCTCCTTTGTTTCCTCTTCTTGTTTCCTTTGTTGTTTTCTCTCCTTCGTTGTTTCCCTGTCACCTTCTTTCCTCATATCCTTAATTTTACCTTTGTTTTTGTTTCTTCTTCTTTTTTCCTTTCTTGTTTCCATTCCCTGTTTCCTCTCCTTGTTTCCTTCATTGTTTCCTTTCCTCTCCTTGTTTCCTTTGTTTCCTCTCCTTCTTTCATCTCCTCTCCTTGTTGCCTTTTGTTGTTTCCTCGCCTCTAATTCTTGTTACATCTTATGATTGTGTCCTTTACTCTCATTTCCTCTGCTGTTTTTTTTCCCCTCACATCCTTATGGTTTCCTTTGTGGTTTTCTATCCTCTTATGTCTTTCATTGTTTCCTCTCTTTTCCTTGTTTCCTTAGTTATTTCCTCTCTTCTTGTTTCCTTTAGCCTTTCCTCTCCCTTTCTTTTCTCATGTTCCAAATCTTTTTTCTCCTCTTTTTTCCTATCCTTCTTCTTCTTCTTTTCCTTGTTTCCTCTCCTTATTCTTTCTTCTCTCTTCTTCTGTCCTTACTTGTTTCCTGTGTGTTTTCTTTCCTCTCCTTATTTCCATTGTTGTTTCCCTCTCCTTCTTTTTTCTCTCATTTCCTTCCTTCCTTCTTTCCTCTCCCAGTTGTTTCCTCATATCCTTAATCTGCCCTTGTTTCCTTCATCTTCTCCCTGGGTGCCTTTAATTCTGCTGACTTGTCTCCTTGAGCATGTGGGGAAGAGAAGTGAGGAGGAGGTGAAGTGGCCAATAAAACTTGTCTTAGTTTCATAGTTTGATGTTATGATGACATCAGTTACGTGTGACACATGGCGCTGCGTCATTTAACCGCCGCGTCACTTTATAAGAGCTGTTTCCTCTCTCTGAGCTCCTCTATGAGCCTCCTCTGTCCTTGAGGAAACATTGAGGCGACTGAAGGATCCTTCATGATGAGGAAATGAGTTCCTGTCCTCGCTCTTCATTGCACTCCTCGGTGATTTTACGATGACTCAGCCTCCGGCTCTCTCTGTCAGTCTTTTATGGATCAAGCAGTTTTTCAGCAGAAACTCCCTCTGCGTCAAACCGCCCCCCCAAAAATGTGTCTGCAGAGAAAAAAAGGCTTCATTTAACCAGACGTCTGCAAGAAATAATCATCCAGTCAGACTGGATGAGGATAAAAACCCTGTCTTTATCTCCTTTAATTTGACAGAAAATAAAAACAACTCCTCTCTTGTTTCCTTTTATTGTTTCCTCTCCATGTATCCTGGTTGTTTCTTCTCCTTGTTTCCTCTCCTCCTCATGTTCTTGTTTCCTTCCCTCTCTTTGTATTCTTACTTGTTTCTTCACTTTGATTTTCCCTCCTTTTGCTTCCTTTTTTGTTTTCTCTTCTCTCCTTGTATTCTTAGTTGTTTCCTCTTCTCTTGCTTCCTTTTTTGTTTCCTCACCTTGTTTCCTTCGTTGTTTCCTATTCCTGTATCCTTAGTTGTTTCCTCTCCTTGTTTCTTCTCTTCTCTTTGAATCCTCAGGTGTTTCCTGTTCTCTCTTTGTATCTTTTATTTCCTCTTCTTTCCTCATTTTCTTTGTCATTTCCTCTGTTTCCTCTCCTCCTCGTGTCCTTTTTTGTTTCCTCTTCTCTCCTTGTATTCTTACTTGTTTCCTCTCCTCTTGTTTCCTTTTATTGTTTCCTCCCCTTTTTCCTTTGTTGCTTCCTCTCCATGTATCCTAGTTGTTTCCTCTCCTTGTTTCCTCTCTTCTCTTTGAATCCTCAGGTGTTTCCTTTTCTCTCTTTGTATCTTTTATTTCCTCTTCTTTCCTCATTTTCTTTGTCATTCCCTCTCTTTGTTTCCTCTCCTCCTCATGTCCTTTTTTGTTTCCTCTTCTCTCCTTGTATTCTTACTTGTTTCCTCTCCTCTTGTTTCCTTTTATTGTTTCCTCTCCTTGTATCCTTAGTTGTTTCCTCTCCTTGTTTTGTATCCCTGTTTCCTCTCCTCCCCTTTTTCCTTTCTTGTTTCCTCTCCTCTTGTTTCCTTTTATTGTTTCCTCTCCTTGTTTCCTTATTGTTTCCTCTCCTTGTATCCTTAGTTGTTTCCTCTCCTTGTTTTGTATCCCTGTTTCCTCTCCTCCCCTTTTTCCTTTCTTGTTTCCTTTTATTGTTTCCTCTCCTTGTATCCTTAGTTGTTTCCTCTCCTTGTTTCCTCTGCTTATTTCCTCTTCTCTTCTTGTTTCCTTTGTTATTTCCCTACTTGTTTCCTTTGCTTGTATCCTTTGTTGTTTCCTCTCCTTGTTTCATCTGTTCTTGTTTCCTTTGTAGTTTCCTTATTTCCTCTCTGATTGCCTTTCATATGCAGGTTTACCCTCTAAATCTCTATATTGAATCCTAATCTTGGTCATAATGAGAAAACAAACAAAAAACTCACTGTAAATCTTTAAAAATGCTTCTTTTTTCAGAATTTAAGAGGTTAAAAACTGATAAAATGTCTGTTTGTGTGAGCGTGGGATGGAAGCAGCTGTCGTCTAAAATTCAAAGAAATGTCAGTGGAGTTTGGTGACAGAAAGCTGAAAGTTTCCGGATGTTTTTCTCACACTAAAGAGTCTTTATTTCCAAATTCTGTTGAAGTGGACAGAGGAGCAGAGGTCTGACATGAAGAGAGGAAGAGGAGGACGCAAAACAACAAAGCATTCTGGGAGAAAATGGGTCTTGTGTGAAGGAGCGCTTGTGTGGGAAGCCCCGAATTCCTCCAACTGACAAGAGAAGGAGAAACAGTTTCTGAAAAACAGCCACGCAGACTCTGTGGGACTCGAGTCGTCGTGAGACGAGTCAAATTTGTTTGAATGAGTCCATAAAATATGCAGAGACAGATGTTCTGATCAGAAAACAGCAGCTGCTTTAGAGGAACATCTACCTGCCAGTGAAAGCTGGAAAGAATTAAATGCACAGTTTTTACCGTCTGATGGGTGAAGCCAAACAAAAAAGGTGATTTAACAAGGACAGACTTGATAAAATCCCACAGAAATAAAAACCTCAGACAGGATGAGTGCGCTGCTTTTAAAGAAAGAAAAGGAAATCTAAAAACGCACAAAGAGAGAAACCATTCAGAGCAACGTAGACTCAATAAAAGTCACCATTAAACAGCACGTGCAGGTTAGTCCGACAGGAAACACTCGTGCAGCAATTCAGTTCATGCAATCATTTATTTTGTCCAACATTAAAAAGCCCAGTAAAAGAAGTCGCTACAGTCACTCGCCTCAAAGCCAAGATAAGTACACGCCCACTTTGTCGTGTCTTCGCTGGTCTCTGGGCGCCACATCGCTGCTCGTCTCATTTTGGGGTCTCACCCTTCTAAACATAACAGCCTTAATGTTTACAAGAAGAAAAAACAGGACTGCATGCTTCTACCTAAAAGGTAAAGTCTTGTTGGTATGATTCCCGTCACCTAGCTCTCATTGGCCCCTCCCTCTCATCCCAGTCATGTGATGATTAACTACCAGCCCCGCCGTCCTCTGGGACGATTCATTTCAATATGAGCTTAAATGTCACTGAAAGTTGAGTTTTATTCGTTAAATACATTTCAAAATGTCAACTTAGAGATTGATCCACCAATAAGAATACTACTAATAATAATAATAATAATTAGCACTCAGAGAGGTTATTACTTCTTTAAATTGGGGTTTCATGAGGCGAAAATCTTTCGTAGTCGTAGTTCATAACACTGCAGAGAGAATGAACTTTGACCTCGGCAGACATCAGCCTGTTGAATTTGTGCCTCGAACCTTTGAGCCAAACAGACCCTCGATTCTTCTCTGCCCAGCTATTCCAGGAATGACGAGCAGAGCTGGAAAAATCTTTCCGAAATCTCTCTTTTATACCATGAATGAAGAGCAGAGCCGGGAGCGTCTGTGAAGAAAAGATTTACTGTTTATTTCAGCGTTAATGGAGCCCTGCGGCATTCGTTTGTTCTTAATAACATGAAAAATAAGGAATTAATAATTAATAATTGGGGCTTAAGCTTCCAGAATATCCTCGGAGGCAGGAGCGGGTTTGTTCTGTTTTGAATAAACAGGAAGAGTTATTGATAAGAGGGCGTGTTTCTGGTGCAGAGACCTGCTGTGGCGCTCCTCTGTTATGCCGGCGATGCATCTTCCTCTCAAGGTCACATGGCGGCCTCCTCTCAGAAACGAAGTCTCCGGGGAAGGAGGAGAAATCAGACGCCCAGCCGGTCTCAGCCCCTCTTAGGTTCACCGTACAAGGACACACACAACCTGACGAGGGCCTCGTCCTGCTCTGAAAACGTCTCGGACACAGATCACCTTGGTAACGTTTACACCATGATGTACGGCACCTTGAACCGCTGATGGAATAATGAATCAGGCGTCTGTGCTGTTAATCTGCTAATGTCCAAGATTTTATTGGTGCTTCAGTTGCATTTAAAATTAAAAAGACACTAAATAAATAAATAAAAACAAAGCACAGAGAGGAGGGTCATATTCTGAATATTTTCTGAGATTAGAGTCGTAAATTTACTCAGGGGGGAAAAAACTTGAATATTGTTTCAAGTCCTAAATTTGGGAGGAAAAACTTCCTCGTAATTCTCTGAGATTAGAGTTGTAAATTTATTAGAATAAACTTGAATATTCTATGAAATTAAAGTCCTAAAAAAATTTATATTCCCTGAGATTAAAGTCATAAATCTACGAAAAAATAAATGGAATATTTTACAGTCGTAAACTTAGAAATCTGCTCTAAATTTAAAGCTGTAAATTTAAGAAATAAAACTCAAATATTTTGTGGGATTAAAGCTGTAAATTTGGAAGGAAAACCTGAAAGCTTTCTGGCGGCTGCTGCAGATCACCTGTTTGTTCAAGTATCGAGTACACGGGGAGAAACAGGTGTGCATTTGTGATTCATACGAATGTGCTTGTTTGTGCATGTTTGTGCGAGAGGTCGGCCTTTCATGTTTGAGTGTGTGTGTATATTTGTTCGGGAGTGTGTATGTGTGTGTGTGTTTGGCTCACGGCTGTTACTGTGATTCTGTATGTGTCGTTCTGCATTTATTCCTGTGTGTGTGTGTGTGTGTGGGGGGGGGGGGGGGGGGGGGGGTTTTTTTTTTTTGTTTGTGTGGGGGGA
>VUQI01043607.1:10315-23323 GCA_015106735.1 Paratilapia polleni | reverse complement strand
TCCTTTTTTTTCTGTTCATTGCAAACAATTTTACAACTTTATTGTTCTATAAGCATTAACATGTGGTCCTGAAACAGGAAACCTACACTGTAATTGCTGACTTTGTATCAAATTTGCATGAATTACACTTATCTATAACTGTGATTGGTGAGATGCTCAGGGGAAACCCTGAGTTAATTTGGCGAGTTAATAACCAGCGTTGTGTTACTGCTTATTCTGATTGCCAATGTTAGGGTAAGTGAATCCAGATAAGGGAAAGACACCCTGGGTATGTTGAACTCGCTTCGTAGTACAGGACCCTAGACTTTAATTTGTAATGAGGTTCAGATTCAGATTTTAAAAAAGAAAGAAAAAAACAGAACTGTTTAGTTAACTGTATGTAAGATTATTATTTTTAACGTAACATTAACAAAACTCAAAATACTTTAACATTTTTACTAATTAGGTAGTAAATAATATGTAAGTGAGAGTCAAAGTGAATCAGTGTGTGTCAGTGAATGCATCGTGTGTGCTGGGCTGCAGCTTCATGACTCCATCTAGTGGACTGATAGTAGAAGTAGAGCAGCTGATGGCAGCTTCCTCTGCCTCACACTGCTGTCTGACTGCATTCAGCTGACACTGAGATGAAGCAGAAAAGAAGCAGCTGATATTTGGACAGCACACATGATGGAAAGGAGGATTTGAGTTGATGTGCACATGAATGATTTGTGTTTCCTCTGCAGGTGAAGGTAGAAAGTGTGTGTGAGCTGATGTGGATGTGAATTCAGCAGCATGGATCAGTGTGAGGACAGAGAGGAGGGAGTCCCTCCCTCTAAAACCACTCTGTGTGGGGAACATGAGAGCCAGACCAAAGCTCAGAGGTGAGATGACCATCTCTAACTGTCCATGACTCTTCTCCATGTCACAGCTCAGCACTCACATCACTGCACCTTCATTATTCACAGGAATCAACCTGGACCTGAACCTGGACCTGAACCCAGCTGTGTGTCCTTAAAGAGCGACGGGTCTAAACATGAACCCATTACTTTTAAAGACGAGCAGCCGTGTGCTGCAGAGAGGTGAGCTGTTAGTAACATGAACTCTTTGATAGCTGTCAGTTTGGTGTCTGATTTAAATGAACTGCTTGATGTTGTTTCCTGGTCTCTAAACTGCATCTCAAAGGAAGTCACTGAGCAGGGAATGCAATTATTCTATAAAACATAATATAAGATAATAAGATAAGAAATGCTTCATGTAGCCCATATTTGGGTAATAATAATAATAATAATAATAATAAAACTGCAATAGTAGTAAATATAGAAATAACAGTGCCAGCAGCAAAAATAGTAATTAATAAATAAATAATATGAATAATAATATATAACAAGTAAAATATTTCAAAATTCTTCTGCTCATGCACAGCCTGCAAACCAGTTTCTCTTTGGGATGATGAAGGTATTCTAAGTCTTCATCAGCTTCTGTGGCTGCAAATGAAAAACACATTTTTCTCCTCTAACAGGATCTATGGGAGACCTGCTGAACCTGAACCTGAACCTGGACCTGAACCCAGCTGTCTGTCCTTAAAGCGGGACTGGTCTAAAGATGACCTCACTGATTTTAAAGTCCATCAGCCGTGTGCTGCAGAGAGGTGAGCTGTTAGTAACATGAACTCTTTGAGAGCTGATTTAACTGCTTGATGTTGTTGGATATAAACTGCAGTGCAAACACGTCATTCCCTCAATCCCATTTAAACTGTCTCTGAAAAACAAGCCTTTGGTTTCTAAAGAGCTGAAAATCCACTTCAGCAAACAGGAAGTGATGCTCGTGCTCATTTTGTCTTTCATCAGTCATGTTGTGCTGTATGTTGTATGTTAGAGGGGTTAATTAAAAGAAATTACTAACTCTCCTGCACAGCCACACTTTTACACCTAAAACTCTGCACAGCAACAATAATTTAAGCGCTGGTTAATGTTTTTTTACCTTCTAAAAACAGTTAAACCATTTTCTCTGTATTGATTGAACCTTAAACTAAATATAGATTTGAAATCTAGTTTTTACAGTAACAGCAGCATGCTGCTGTGTCTGACTTTAATGGTGCAGTGACTGTTTTAATCCCAGAATTAAAAAAAAACACAGCACAATTTGTTTTTTGAAGAAATCAATCAAACGTCAGCTCTTCAAACTGTTCCAGTCATTCAGTAATCTATAATCATGTGGATTTGTCTGCAAACATAAGAGTGATCCAAAGTTCAAAAATAAGAACTGAACATTTTATCCAAACATTACAGAGCAGAGACCACCCCCAACAAGCCACTCTCCACTTTTCTCCACTTTTGTCCACTCTGAAAATACACAAAATAAAAAATGATAATCAGCTAAAAATGGTGAAAAGAAAGTTTCATCTTTGACTTTCTGTCTCTTGGAGATCAGCTCATCTTCTGCTCACTGAACTGTTGACAGAAACAGAAATTTGACGCTTTTCCATGTAAATGTTTGTAGGCTTCAGTCAGTCCATCTGTCCACACAGGCTGTGTTGTTTTGCTTGCTGTGTGTGGGGAACATCAATCTGAATCATCTTCTTACTCTTCACACATGTAACTACACTGACTGTGAGCTGAGCCAAAACACAGGTGAACTACACTAAATCCTGCACCTGAATGCATCCTGTGGAGACTGTCACCATGACAACATGTTCTCTGAGATCAGAAACAGTTCAGTCCCAAAGTACAATTTGAGACCATTTAAAATCCAGAAAAATCTCACGCTGTTGCTTTGAATTTCAAATCTTTACAGGATAGAGGCTGCTAGAAATAGTGAAGAACAACACACAGCTGAAAGTCCACTACTAAAGCAGAGACTCATGATAATTGGTAGTTTTATTAATACATTTATAATTAAAAAGTATAGAATCAACATATTTCAAAATGGATTGTAATGAATGATTTTAATGAATTATCACTTTCTACTTTGAGGTAAAGATGTATAATAGAGAGAGAAGCCATTTATCAGATGATCCACTATGAGCAGCACTTGGTGACTTCTTACAGTTTCTTCTCACAGTACACATAAAAAAAGAAAGTGTAGGGCTGCAGAAATAAACACTGTATGGTAATAGTTCCTCTATTGTCTAATAATGCAAATACTCAGTAGATATGTGTGATCAATAGATAACACATATCTACACATATCTACACATAATGCAGTTTTGCTAACCAATTTCCAGTTTTTACTAAGCTGTAATTTAAGGCGCAAGTTACCATAGTAGCTTCAAGTGCATTACTGTATACTTCAGTTTTTTTAACTGAAACCCTCTTGATTATGACTCCTTACAGAAATATGTAACCAAATAACAACAAGTTATTAGACTGTTATTAGAGTTTCTGGGATGTGCCCAAACATTACTTAGTTCCATTTTGATTCATGTGCCCCAAAAGCAAGCAAGAAATAGCCTGGGTTAAACAAGTGCAATAACCTGCCCCACAACCAAATTTATTTACAGTTAAATAAAATTAAAAACCCTCTACAAGACATTTAATACGTTTTCTTCCCTCCTATTCACGTGCGTCACCTGCACCATCACACAGGTGCAGGAAGCTTTGCCTCAAAACACCTGTATTCTGCATTTTTTGTGCTCGCTACTAAATAGTCAGATAAACTGATCCATCTCCAGGGACTTTGCAGTCCATGACTCAATGCTGAGCACTCCCAGGCTACTCAGATGCTCATCAGTCATTGTTGTTTGTAGGTGATGCTTGATTAGGTGGAAAAACTCCAGTATGCTGGTCAGCTTTTGCATTCCTGCTTTCCTTTGCCTCTCCAAAATCCCTTTGGCTTGGTGCAGCTCATGTCTCAGATCATCTAAGCTGGAGCTGGATCTCTGGAAATAGAAAAACCGGCAACTCTTTTAAAAACCTGTCACTGTTAGGATGGACTGCCCGAACACCTCTCATTATGTTCCAGTTGGGCTTGGAGAAACATTTCTGTAACTCACCAGTCACAGAGTCAAGGATTTGATAGAAGATGTACTTTCTAAAACTCTTTGTCTTCTTGGTCACTCCTACTCCTCCTCCCACAGTCCAAAGACATGCAGTTAGTGGGGTTAGGTTAACTGGTAATTTTAAATTGGCCACAGGTGTGAATGTGAGCGTGAATGGTTGTCTGTCTCTCTGTGTTGGCCTTGTGACAGACTGGCAGCCTGTCCAGGGTGTACCTCTCCTCTCGCCCTATGGCAGCTGGGATAGGCTCCAGCCCCCACCCTCGACCCTGAATAGGATAAGCGGAAGAAGATGGATGGATAATAATAATAATAATAATAATTGTATAGCACTTTTTAAAACACACAGTTACAAAGTGTACATGTCCAAACATACAAATACAAAGTCAAACATGCGGCCTTACACATTCATTCCTGCATACACACTGCCGTATACATATTAGAAGAGCAAGAGCCAAAAATAATGGGACATAAGATTAAGGAAAAGCTAAACTATAAAGATGAGTTTTCAGCCGTCTTTTAAAACAAACCACTGATTCAGCCGACCTGATGGGCTGTGGAAGGCTGTTCCAAAGTTTAGGAGCAACAACCTCAAAAGTGTGATCGCCTCTAGATGTGAAATGAGTGTGGAACAGTTAAAAGACCCTGTTCAGATGATCGGAGAGGCCAAGTGCTGGAATAAGGTCTCAGCAGGTCTATGTAGGGCTTTGTATGTTATTAATAAAATTTGATGGAGAAGTATAGAGAAGGTCAGAAAGAGTTGCACTGTGTCTTTGTGGATCTAGAGAAAGCAGATGATAGGGTGTTTCTCTTTACTCACCTCTTTTCACTCTGTGTTTATACACCACTTGCACTCAATCATCAGTTATTATTAACTCTGTCTCTCTCCCATGGTGTGTCTTTTGTCCTGTCTCCCTCTGCTCTCTTCTGTTTCTCCTCAGCCCCAACCAGTCGCAGCAGATGGCTGCCCCTCCCTGAGCCTGGTTCTGCCCGAGGTTTCTTCCTGTTAAAAGGGAGTTTTTCCTTCCCACTGTCACAAAGTGCTTGCTCATAGGGGGTCGTCTGATTGTTGGGGTTTTCTGTCTAATATTGTAGGGTCTTTACCCTACAATATAAAGTGCCTTGAGGCAATTGTTGTTGTGATTTGGCGCTATATAAATTGAATTGAATTGAATTGAATGTGTTGTGTGAATGAGAGGGAGACAGGTGTAACAGTGAAGATGCAAGGAGCAGAGGTAGCGAAGGTGGATGAGTTTAAATACCTGAGTCCAACCATCCAAAGCAATGGACAGTGCACAAGAAAGGTGAAGAAGAGAGTGCAGGCAGGGTGGAGTGGATGGAGACGAGTGTCTGAAGGATAGCAGCAAGAGTGAAAGGGAAGGGATCTGGAGAACGTTATGCTGCTTGTAACATCATTCAGCATGAACGGTTCGGTGGTGGGTCAGTGATAGTCTGGGGAGGCATATCTATGGAGGGACGCACAGACCTCTACAGGCTAGGCAACGGCACCCTGACTGCCATTAGGTATTGGGATGAAATCCTTGGACCCACTGTCTGACTCTACGTTGGTGCAGTGGTTCCTGGGTTCCTCCTGGTGCACAACAGTGCCCGGCCTCATGTGGCGAGAGTATGCAGGCAGTTCCTGGAGGATGAAGGAATTGATACCACTGACTGGCCCCCACGCTCGCCTGACCTAAATCCAATAGAACACCTCTGGGACATTATGTTTCGGTCCATGCGACGCTGCCAGGATGCACCTCAGACTGTCCAGGAGCTCAATGATGCCCTGGTCCAGATCTGGGAGGAGATCCCCCAGGACACCATCAATCGTCTCATTAGGAGCATGCCCTGACGTTGTCAGGCATGTATACAAGCACATGGGGGCCCTACAAACTACTGAGTACCATTTTGAGTTGCTGCAATGAAATTTCGGCAAAATGGACTAGCCTGCCGCATCATTTTTCCACTTTGATTTTCAGGGTGTATTTGAATTCAGCCCTCTGTAGATTGATAATTTTCATTTTCATCAAACGATGTGGCGTCCTTTCATTCCTAACACATTACCCAGTCCATATCAGTGTAGATATCCGGCATGATTTTTTCCCCCCATTGAGATCTGAAGTGTTCCTTTAATTTTTTTGAGCTGTGTGTTTCATTTTGTCACATTTAAAGCCTCATTCTCTTTCATCCAAATTACCCCAAACCCCCAGGCTTCATAAAATGGTGCCTGTGAGTGGCATGTAGTCCCATCTAAACCTATGTGTGACATTTCAGCTTCTCCCACTCTGATAGCACTGTCAGAAACCTCCACAAATCAAATGGTTTAGCACATGGGATTAAGAATGGATGAGGGTTGAAGCTGAATTTGTGGCTGACATTATGGAGAAGCCTGATTATACTTAAGAGAGTTTCCTGTGCAGTCATGTGACTCAGCAGTCTGGTTGACTAGCTGATGCTGATATCCAGTAAACTAGAGTCACTGCAAATATCAACCCTCTGGATTTGTTCTGTGCTTTCACTGCCAAACCTTTTTTTTCACCTTTATTTTATCTTGTTATAAAATGATTGTTTAGCCTGTGAGATTATGTTAAAGGGAGACAGTCAAAAATGCAGTGTAAGCTAGTTCAGGGCAAAACTCCTGAAAAGAAAAAAATAAAGGTCCTTGAATAATAATCTGAAAATCCATGAATGCCACTATCAGCTGCACTTTTATTCTCAAAGCATCATCTGCAAGTGTCTAATAAAGAAATGTGAACTGTGTTTTTAGATTAACAACCGTCTGGACCAGAGTTGCTGTGGGTTCAGGCCTCGGCAGGAGGATGTGTGCATTGAACTGGGTTACCATGCTAAATGTCGGGATGCTGACCACATACAACTGGCAAACATCATCTACAGGAGCCACAACCCCAGACACCTGGTCTTCACCAATAACAAGGGATTCTTTGACCGCAATGAGGACAACTTGGACTTCAGGCTATTGGAGGGAATCAAGGAGTAAGTTTGAAGCACAAGGCTAACCAAGCAAAAAGAACAAAAAAACTAAAAAACAAAAACAAAAAAACCCAAAGCATTATGTAATACTAAATACTCAGGAATTCAATGCTTTAAACCTGAACGGATTACTGAATGGATTCATTAAACAAATGATGCAATAGATCAAATTAGTTTCAATCAGATGTGTGCAAGTATTAAAATATTGAAAACTGAAGTAAAACTCAACGGCAGCATGTATTTGTTTGTGGAAATACACTTTTCCGTTTTTACTTTTCTATTTATAAAACTCTCATATACACAGATTCGATCTTGAGTTTTGCAACTGAGAAAAATAAGAACATTTGTTAGACAGCCAATTTTTTCCTACTTCGGCACTGTTTGTAAAAAACAGGCAATCAAAACAACCACCCTGTACTCTTTATTGATATTTATTTTTTGAGGTAAAAAATTTCCACAGAGAGTCAGTTTGATTTCCTTGGAACATAAGAGATTTGTAGACTCTCTGGATTCAGTTGCTTTCAGCAGCTGTTTTTCTAATTTCCGCCCTCGACAACATAGCTGAAAAATTCCAGCACACTGAACAAGCAGATTTAAATCTCCTCGTTGGATCTTTGCCAAACCTGTTCGGCAGGCAGGCAATAAATTGCTAAAATTGCTTCTTTAAATTGAAATCATATTTTCTTTTTCTTTTTTTTTAAAGTAAAAAGCTTACTTCATCCTTTAGGATCACCAGTTTTACCTGACAGTGTTACAAAATTAAAATTTTAAAATATGGTTCAAAAACATACTTGCATTAGTCTGGGGGTCAAATGTGCAGTGTGTCAAGGCACTGCTGCCAAAAGACAACTTGTGCATTATAAGACGCCCCATGTTGAAAACATGTTGCGTTATGCATCACAGGTTTGTGTGGATTTGTAAACCAACAGTGCAGCGGCACTCCTTTCATTTCATCCACCCTTTTTGATCAATAAATCAGTGACTCACTGAGGAGACAGCAGAGAATCTGTGGTTTGGGAAGGACACGTTTGTCTTCTCCCTTAATGTGGATCCTTGTGATCCTCAACAAAATCGGACCTCCTATTCTGGTATTTAAATGAGATATGGTATAACGGCTAAAGTCTAAATTTAGTTGTTATGAGATGATGCATGACCATAGCATATAATAAATACCTAATCTATTCTGATCTTGAATGCCATGTAGATCAAAGAGGTTTTATCTCTCTGACTTTTGTCAAAGCTAAATAAACTGATGTTTGATGTTTTATTCTAAGCCAATTATAAGCAGCTATCATACGCAGTTTATTTGAAAAACCTAGATGCTTAAAAATCTGAACTCGTTCAGTAAATGGTTAGCAGTGTCTTCGTGGCTCTTTCCAATTCAAACATTTCATTGAAACGTGTTTATAGGCAGGCCTAAAATACACTTAAAAGTCAAACCAGAAAACAGTATCTGTAAGTAAAAGCACCATTTTTATCTGGTATTCATGCTGTTCAACCTGGCTTTATTTTCTTATTGAAATCACATGAGATGCAACTTGCTGACATTTAGTACTCCAGGAAGAAAAAAAAAAAAAAAGATGACTAAGCCCAGAACTTACTCCAGACCTGACTGCTGCAGCCAGCTGCTTCACATACATTCATTTCTGCTGATATTTCATTTGTATGAAGGGAGCCTTTCCCCACTTAAAAGCTATTAAAATGTCAAAAGATCCCATCCTTATGCTAAAATTATGAGTAACCCATCATTTGACTCAAGTTACACCAACCTCCAGCTAATTATATCATTGTGTAGCTGTAATTTTTACTGCCAAGAAGCAAAGAGCCAAAACATTTCTGATTTCAAGTTTGCTAATGTAAAAAGACAAGCTGTCATAACCATTAGGCATAAAATACATAAATTAAATTTTGTCATCTCTTAATTACTTTAATGGGTTTTGTATTTCAACAACTCCATTTAGCAGTTTTAGAGAAACATTCTGTTACTATTAGCATCTTCATACCAGAGCAACTGCAGTTTAGCTAAATGACATTGTTATATCCTATGTTTACCATATCTATGATGAACCAGATTTTGGACCATGTAGGCCTTTCTATGGACACTTAATTCCCTTCTGCAAGGCAGAACCGAGGCCAGATACGATGAAACTTGGTGGAGCGTGGGCAGAGAAATCACCCATAAAATGTTTGTACAGCTCTTTAGAATTGTTAGCACATTAGCCTTGAAAGGAAAAGCTTTACGAGTGCTCATTTAGTTTGTAGTAATAGCTTTGTGTTTACAGATAGTTACCCTTTAAATATTATGTGTTCACTATAAAGAAACAAATGAGAGTTGCCTCAGAAAAAAATGGGCCATCATGTTCAGTTGTTTCAATTTTAGGCAAGTTTGGCATCATACAACATCATACTATGGCTTCACTTGCCTTAATAACATGAAGAAATCAAATTATTTCAACAGCTGTGCCTCTGAGACATGTATTGGCACAGTACTACAGCGTGACTGCACTTCCTCCTCATTCTTTTTATGCTGTTCTAGGTTTCCAGAGCAAGCTGTGACTGTGCTGAGGACCAGGAAACTGAGGGAGAAACTCCTTCAGTCTCTGTTTCTTGACCAGACATACTGGGAAAGCCAGGGTGGTCGACAGGGCATTGACAAGCTAATTGATGTTATCGAGAGGCGAGCAAAGGTCCTCCTCACCTATATCAATGCCCATGGGATTAAAGTCATATCAATGAATGTGTGATGAAGTTAACTTGTAGTCTTTTATAAGACATGGGGCTTTATGCCCTTACATTTTCTAAGCTGGCTGGGATAAATAAGTCAGCAGATGTCTAAAACTGATAAATATAATGCATTTCATGCCAATTTGTAAACTTATATAACAAGAGCTTGAGAGATATTTTGTCATTAGGAAAATGAAACTAAAAAAAAAATAATATTTTCCTTTATATTTAAAAAAAATCTGTACAGATAATATTTCCAATAAGGGACTTTTTATTTATACTGGATACTGAGAGAGACTTCAACTAATGAGTCTACCTTTTACTTTGGGAAACTAATTTCTTCCATCTTTTACTTGTTCATCTCTTTCATTCCCAGAGGCCAACAGGCTGCTGTTATTATGTAAGAATATTGTATGCTACATTTATAATTTTGCTCTCCTTGAAGCCTTTCAATGGGTGCAATTTGAATTTTATATGAATGAAAATCTCAAAATCATAAGCAATTTTCTCCTCTGCTTCCTGAGTGCAGCAAGTATTTAGAAGTTGATAAAGCTTCTTTGTGTAGCCACAGGCTCGATTTGGGTCACACAGTCCACGCTGCACTGAGAAAAAATATTTTAATGACATTTTTATTTTGGTGTATCTTGAGTACAGTCTTAAATATTTTTACAAAAGCTTAGAAGCTTCACCTTGCCTATAATTTTTTTTTTTTTTAGTATAATATAGGCCACCTGTTGTCATTAACAGTATATATAAGGAGAAGTGTTTAAGTGAAGACCTTTAAGATTAAAAGTCATGTGATGAAGAATGAAAAAGAAAGTTTTCACAGGACTCTATGCAGTCCTGAAAAAACTAAGTACACCCCATGATTCAGTACCTTGTAGAACCACCTTTAGCAGCAATAACTTGAAGTAATCATTTTCTGTAAGACTTTACCAGTCTCTTACATCATTTTGGGGGAATTTTGGCCCACTCTTCTTTACAACATTGCTTCAGGTCATTGAGGTTTTCAGGCATATGTTTATGCACGGCTCTCTTAAGGTCCTGCCATGCATTTTAATTGGGTTGAGATCTGGACTTTGACTGGGCCATTGCAAAAATTGATTCTATTCTTTTTCAGCCATTCTGTTATAGATTTGCTGGTATGCTTGGGATGGCCCAAACTGTTGCATGACCCAGTTTGGGCCAAGCTTTAGCTGTTGGACAGATGGCCTCATATTTGACTCTAGAATACTTTGGTACTATGAATGCAAGATGCCCAGGTCCTGTGGCTGCAAAACAAGTTCAAATCACCACCCCTCCACCACTGTGCTTGACAGGTGATATAAAGTTTTGGTGCTGATATGCTGTGTTTGGTTTTTGCCAAATGTGGCGCTGTACATTAAGGCCATACATCTCTACTTTGGTTTCATCTGTCCAAAGGACATTGTTCCAGAAGTCTTGTGGTTTGTTCAGATCAACATTGCAAACCTAAGATGTGCTGCTATGTTTTGTTTTTTTGTTTTTTTTAGAGCGAAGAAGCTTTCTCCTGGCAACCCTTCCAAACAAACCATACTAGTTCAGTCTTTTTCTAATTATACTGTCATGAGTCTGACATGTAGCTTTTGGGTTTTTTGGCAATTTCTGTGAGTGTTGCACAGTCTGACCATGGAGTGAATTTGCTAGGATGTCCACTCCTAGGAAGACTGTGGCACTGTGTTAACACACACATGAATGCTCCAGACCAGGAAGCTGACAAAATTTCTGTTTTTATACAGGTGGTTATATTTACTGATGATCAATTAATCAAATTCATTTGGTTATCAGTACCTAGCTGCTAGTTACCCTCTTAATTCCTATGAAAGCAGTAAGGATGTACTTAGTTTTTCACAAGACTGCATAAAGCCCTGTGAAAATATTCTTTTTCACATGACTGCAAATGCACTCTTGTTTTAAATTTGACATACCAAGTCATTTTTCACTGTGTCCAGTTTGACTGTATTTATTTATTATTGTACTTTCTTTTTATATTTGTTGATGAAATTTGAATGTCAGATAAATCAATAAAAGCATTTATTGCTGATATATTTACATTTATTTAGAGAGGTATGTGTAAACATAACCACATTTTGTTGTGATTTGACAAAAGGTTTGACAATTATTCTGTCTTAGATGACAAAGCCACCATCAAATAGCTATTATGATGACATACAATCTATAAAAATACATTGGCAATTGGATTTTTTCCCTTATGTCTATTTGGTATCAATGAAACATGGACAGAAATAGTGTATGGCTCAGAAATCTGAGCCAGAGTGTGGAGTGTGCTTTTCAAGCTGTCATAAACAATGTTCTTTGGGCTCTCAGAAATGGAGTCGATAGGGCTTTGTGGTCTATTTTCTCCTGTCCGTGCCTTGCATTCACTGGGCTGCTGTTTTAACCCTTTGCACCTGCATTAGTTTGTCAGTGAGTTTTATGGCTCTGCATGTTTGTGTTAGAAAAACCCCTCTTGTTTCCAGTAATACGAGCTGGACCAGACAGTTTGCTCCTCTACCTACATTCGATTTCACTCAGTAAAGTTGGAAAAAAAAAAAAAGAAAAAAGTTTTTACAGTAATGCAGGTCAAGTGCCGCACTCCAAATTAACAAACAAGCCTTTACAAGCAGCTTCTTAGTCACTCAACTCAGAAATGCTCACCTGAGCTTTAGTTTTCACTATGAAAATTATTATCGTTGCATACTAAACATGTAAACGTCTCTTCAAGTAGGCAAAAGCATATAGTGGTATTTGACATTAATAAAAAAATAAATGTCGAGGAAGAGGCAGCGTACAAAAGAAAATCCTTAAAATTCACAATGACTGAAAACATGGAGAAACAGCTGAACAAAAGCTAATTTTGACTTGACCCCTTTAAAGTTTGTGCTTTTGATAAACTAATAAAGTGGATAATTTTTGCAGGAATTTAAGAAAGCTTGTAAGGTTTGTTTTCAGGAATGGCTTGCTGAATGTCTAAAATTACACTGACATGTTCACTCTTGTTTAGACAGATAATAGCCTTTTGCTCTGTTTATGTTAAAATTGCTTTTTCGGTCTTCACCTCCTCTTCTTATCACAAGTTAGGATTTTGCTCTTCCTCTTATTTCCATGGGGGTATGGAATTTGAGATGTGAATGAGAATAATCTGAAATGGTTCATCAAAGCTGTGCCCAGCTGGCTGTTGGCTGGGCAGACTAAAAACAGCATCTCAACAGAGGAGCTCTTTATTTTCATGACCTTGGATCAGCCCTGATATGATGTCAGTTCTCCCATTTGCTGCCACAGGCTCTCATCTAACTCAGTCA